>SCLH01001015.1:132467-147699 GCA_004367855.1 Oikopleura vanhoeffeni | reverse complement strand
AATGACGATTTTCAGTCTAAATTAATTGCAGCCATATTTGTCCCAAAGCAGACTTTATCACTAGAAAAGTTGCCTGCCCTACATCATGCTTAAAATCAATTATTAAGACGATTTTTATCAAAAATTCAACTATATTTTGGTAATATGATTCGAAATATTTTTCCAGAAATAAATAAATAAAACTAACATTCAACTCATAATGAAACTCTCTACTCTATGGGTCCATGTTTAGTTAAAAGCTTTTGCAAAATGTTGTTCCTTCAAAACACATGGTCGTAAAACTGAGGGTGCTATGCGTGTCGCTTCAATATGTTCGTTTGATTTACCTGATTTCCGAACATTTAGGTCCCATCGTAAAACATCAAACAATGATGCCACGCAGCATTTTTCCGCGCACATTGACAATTTTTGGAGTAAAATTGTTGGCAATAAATAACCCTGGCTTTAATCTTTAGGAAAGACTGGTTAGCACAATGTCTCGAACATTCTCAAATTTTGTGGCCAGACCCGAGTTTTCTTATACATTATATGTAATATGTAACATTTATATGCTTTGTGCCAAGTCAACATTTACCTGTCATTTTCGGCGTCATAACGACTAGTGCTTTACTTTTAATCCTCTATACTTATAGAGCCGATGACGGGAGCATTTGGAAATTAAAAAGTTCAAAAATCTGCACAAAATAAAGCTACTTGAATTTTCTACGCCATTCGTGGACGGCCCTACTTAGGCCCCTATACCACACTACGCCGGATGTCGTAAGTAATGTTTTGCAATCTTAATCTGTCCTCATTGTCTCGGGCATGAAGCATAGACCTCACAAATTTTAAACTGCATTTAATTTCCACCTTCTGTACTTTATTAACACCGCTCAGAAAGCCCATACCACAGACTGATCCTCAAGCTGATGAGTGTCATTCGGGGTAGATACGCTCAGAGATTCAGAACCACACACACTGCAATAATGACGGAGATTTAAAAGTAATTTTCTGAATCGTGCACTTCTCAGAATAACCTGCAATTTTCGCGTCTCTCCAATCTACCAGGTGTTTTCCGAAAATCAAACCTTACCTACGGCAATTTATCAAAATTGTGAGAAATAAAATTATACTGAAAAAACGTCAGAAAAAAAATTGAAAATGGAGAAATTAAGAAAAATTTCTCCACAAAGTACTTCCTTAGAAGTAAACTGGATTTTTTATCTACAGGGTTTGTCGAAATAGCTCTGGGTGGAGGGGTTAAGTAAAATGATAAGTAATTTTTATGGCAAATAGGAGTTCCATCATTCGATTTTCGGTCAAAAATTTTGGGTTTTCAAACGGGAATTCCCTTTTTGAATTTTTACGTTGTCCTCTTGGGAAATCGAGCTCTGGGAGCGAAAAATCACTAATTTGAATTTTTACAAAAAATGTGTTTATTTGCATTATACGTAGCGTTGACCAAAAAATACCTGATTGGCATTTGTTTTATAATAGTTGAGTACGAAATTAGAAAACGCTATATTTTGATCACGTGACGACCATTTCAACTTTTGATAAATATTATTAACCCCCAATAGGTTCAGCAAAAATCCACCAGTATTTGTATAGATCGATTATAATATATAATTTTATAATGGTTAAACCTACATCACAGCGTTGAAATCCAATGTTGTTTTCTTTTATGTACCTTAGAAACTTCATTTATGTGAACACCAGTCGTTCATTAGGGGTCGGTGATTTAACAGATTGCACTTTTTCATTTTTTTCTCTTGATGAGAACTTTTTGCCACTTGAAAATTTTCGGTATAAAACTTTTCCGAACGAAAGTCGCCACTTTTGAGCTCACTCGTTAAATTTATTTTGCAGATACGAGATTTTACTTTATAAATCGTCTTTTTGGAACAAACACTCAACAAACCCGCGTGCTATCGAAGGTGTCAAATTAAGGTCAAATTTTATTTTCATTAATTAAACGTTTAACCGACCATTCACCCTTAAAAGTTCATTCAATTTGGTTTCGAATATAACATTTCTACGCTCAAATCGCAAACTAAAATTTTTGAAAAAAAGAGACAAAAACCGAAATTTTGGCACAAGCGAATTTTTTTTTGATGAGTGGCATGAGATAAATTTTTACATGTGGATGGGGTACGGCCCTTACCAATTTGCAAGTTTCTATGAAAAAAATTTTTCTATATTCTGGATAAAAAAAGGGCTTCGAGATTTCTGCCAAACGTAGTCTTTGTTTCAAAGAATTATATTCAGAGTATAAACAAACTAAGAAACAAACGAGAACATATTTGAATTAAAATTTAAAAGTGAAATTTTCCATATTCTCTTCCTTGCTCCCCCCCCGGGGATTTCAGGAACCCAATTAGTTTCGCCGAAAAATTTTAGACCAGGAATGAGGGGAAAAATAAAATTGGAAATATTCGAATAGTTTCGACCGAAAATCTCAAAACATTCCAAATGCATATGCATATCACTTTTTGGTTTAGAATGCGTAGCCACTATCTCTTTAACGTGTGATTTTTAACCGTTGCTGCTACCATGTTCTAACCAAAGTGATAGAGGGATATGAACATGGTTTTCAATAGCATAATTAAATTGTGGTCACCTTCGTGGAAAGTTAAATGCTAAAGAGCAATAATTCGAAACTTCTGTAGTTAAAAAAGCTTGGCCTGGTTATGCAAAAATGACTTTGATCGTATGATGAGAAAAATATTTAACCAGTGAAATTTTTCATCAAGAGCTTATCTCGTATTGTCAAAATGCACCGATAAGACTATTTCAGAAAAACAACCACTTTCTCTCTGTACACAAATTACAGCTTAATTTTCATTTTTTTAAACTGTCTTGCGACAAAAGGTCTGTTCAGACTTTAAATTGAGGATTATCCAGAAAATTGCTCCCAAATACTTAGTGAAAATATCAAGTAAGTAAAATAACCTGTTCAGTTTTACCGTTTTAGGCACCAGATCATCCTGCCCGGAATAAATTGTCATAAGTTCTAAATTTTCAAATAATAATCATAGTGTGATACAAATGATTTTTTATGTGACTAAAGATATAGCGTTTTACGCTTCGTGTTTAGTTAGTTTATGCTTCAGAAAAAGACTGTGATGGGCGGAGATCAAGCGTGAATATATTTTGTTATACTCTTAGCTTTTCTCAATTTTTTAGGATTATAGGGAAAGTGGTAAAAAGTGAAATGCATTCAAGTGAACCTGTAAAAAATTAAAAATTAAAATATGCAATTAGTTCGAAACTGAATATAAAATTAGCTGGAGACACTGCACTTAAGAGGTTGTAGGGTCTTCAATTATTTTGTTTAAATCCATACTTATGAGAACTATGTTGATATTTTATTGAAGGCAAGTTAACTTCTTTAAAAGCATGAAGACAAAAATTTCCGAAAATTTGTCCTAATTATTGAAAGGAAAAATTGTGATTTTCTTTCAAAATTCAATAAAAATTAATCTTTAACCAGTGTTATGACTAAAAAACCAAGTAGATTTCAAAAATGTTTATATAAAATTTCTAACGGGCCTTGGCGATTTTAATTGTTTTTCAAATTGAGTCAGTTGCCCCTTGTGGAAATTCCAGAAAAAAATTCTACATCTGTCTGGCAAATTGCTTTGAATAATTTCAATCCAAACTTCTCATAGTTTCTATGTAAACACATACCGCATAGACCTTTGCCCAAAAGGAAAATAAAACCAGTATGTGCAGCGTGATTTTAGCACTGGAATTATTTTTTATCAAAAAACAAATTCTACAGTGTTTGGCTAAGAGTATTAAATAATCTTCATGATTGGGTTTAGCTCAAAATTTGAACTGCAACAGTCAATAGAGGTATAATTAGAAAACAGGAGTTCGTTAATGTGGTTAAACGCCAGTGTTAGGCATGAATTACGAATGTGACATAAAAGTTTCCGAAACGCAGAGGTTCTTAGCTGTTGTTTCTATCAATGGGCCATAAAAGTATAGGCGTAAAAAAAGCCAAATTTCAGACTGAAGACCATACAACTCCTAAAGCCCCTCACACCTTTGACTATCTACAAGGCCAAAAAGTTTCGGGAGCGAAAACGGCGCAGGAATATACGCGTCACAGAGCGACAATAAAATGTCATAGAGTTGCAATTTTACTTCCAAAAAATATGTTGAATTTTATAATTAATTATAGTTTTAAAAAATTAATGTGTGGAAAACGATACTAATTATCGAATTCTGGAGGAAGTAAGTTTAGGCATACGTTTTGAGGATCTTTTGATATTAGTTTATTTTGGCTGGAGTCGTCTATATCGAAGAAATTTATTCACAACGTGATTTTTATGAAACTCAAAATAATGAATAAAAATATTTTGCAAATAATATTTCGAAGATTGAACGGAAAGTTTAACCCAATAGAGCCGACAAAGACTAATTGAACAAAATATATGAACATAAGGTGGTACTGATTTTGAGTTTTCGCTGAAATTAGCAATATTTTCACATTTGCAACTGCTATATTTCGGACGCGCGGCGGTATGAATAATTGTTTTGTAAGCGAGTCAAGTGATCATATTTCAATTTGAGAGCCAGCTTTCAAAGAGCTCAAAGTTTCACTCCTACATTGGTTTAACTATATTGCCATTGTTAAAGAATAGAGGTTTATAAACATACATAGGGTGAGGGAACTCTCTCTTTTCTTATCGAGTTATCTAGTTAACACACTGTCGAAATTGTATAAATGTTACGTGTTGTTCACTTAATTTTACCTTGATCTCATCATGCTGAGAAATAAGTAAATTGATACTTTCCCGTTTCCCGTTCGATAAGCGCTCAAAGTATTGCCTTAAGATAGGCTTTTTGGGTGTTGAGGCGAAGTTCTAGTTTGCTGGGTGTGAGGAGGTTAATGGAATTTTCTTCAGTGGTCACCTTAAATTTTTCTTTATAAAGTACGGCAATTTGGTTTTATAATTATGTGTCAAATTCAGCTTATTTTCATTTTTTTACTTTACAACATTTGCCTTAAAATTCCAAACCATAAAGTACCCACCATGCGCAGCTTTATTCTGTCGGGTAACGTAGACTGTCGAGGTTTGAAAACTTAAAAAACATGTCGTATATTTTAATAAGTGACGGGACACAGTTGTGTCACACACTCGACAGCCTTGGGTTATCTTATGCCGAACATTTTTTGAGTAAGTTTGATGACCCTGATCTGCCTTAAAACCGCTGATGATCTCTGAGCGGTTTCAAATATTAGCCGTTGTAGTTTATTGACCGTGATTTACCACATTCTTTACTTATGTGTGTGTGTTAAGCCAACAGGATATGATTTGTGGTGGCCAAAGCTGAGACCATCTCAAAACAATTGAAGCACTGAAAGTTTATTCTGAGCCATATATATGTTATCAAATATTTAGGTCGGTTAAAGGGTCTAGAATATTGGATGTGAACATCGATGCTCTCGGAGGCAGGATTTAAATACGGAAATATTTCAAAATTTTATTATGTTATTAAGTTCCAAGGTAAGGCTTCAAAATATGAAGGTTTTAGATCTATGCGAAGTCCATTATCCAAACTATCTCGTTTATATATATTGAGGCTTCGCTTGGCGGTAAAAAATTACTAGCACTCGCTTTTCACCTCCGAGTCTACGTTTCATTAATCGTTATAATAGATGTTCGGTTTGCTATTAGCTGTTTAATATTTTTGACAAGTGTCAAATAATATTCTGATTCTTTGTGAATTTGATCTTCTATCCTGAGATTATCGGGAGTAAGCGTATAATTTCCGAGACTTCATTCGAAAAAATAGGAACCTTTATATTCCTTAATAAACGATTTCGAACCCTTGGAAGCTCAAGGCACCAACTTAAGTGGGTGGAAAAATTTGAATCCGCTTAAATCGGAATGAAAGAAAAGTCTGGAAATTTTTCTGTTCAAACCCAAACATAGACTCTTTGCCACGAGGAATTCAAAGTGGCAGTTTAAAATTTGTTAGGACGTCATCGTCATAAAATTATTTTATCCTCTTACTTTTTTTTGACAATTCTCTCCTCAAAAATCTCTAAATGTGTGCTGCTCAAACAGTTTTAAACGATAGAATAAAATCTGAGGAACTGATTTTTAGAAAGTAATTTTGAGTATCTTGTAGAGAATAAAACTTAAATTTTCCACCATCGACTCTTTTATTTTCTTTCGTGAGTGATTTTTTAACGCCCTCTCTGCGGAAAACAGATCTAAAACAAAATTTGCTGAAAAAAATCAAACATATGCTTGATTATTCTCATGCCACTCTTAGCAATCAGCTGGCTCGATCGGCGATACTTTCTTTGGATTCTAGCTTGTGCTAAAGAGCTCGGAATTTTCATTTTTACTAAGGATACATTTTTTCATTCTCAAAAATGATTTTTTACAGCGCAAACTGTTTTGTAGTTTTTGATCAATCGCGCTGAAATCGTCTTTTGATGAGAAAACAAAAAGTTAGATTAAAAATCTAAGAAAAAATTGTGAAAGCCAAGGTCAGAATTAGTGAGAATAAAAAAAAAATGATAATGTTAATCTTTATATTTTCGATGGCAAGTAAGTGATTAAGCCCAAATTTTTGCTGCTCAGTTTTGACAAATTTTTATGGAAAATTTACAAATCTGATGAAGTATTTTTTTAATTTTAGTCTTTTGTTCTAAAATAAGACAATTTTTTTTCTGAAATGTTGTTGTCGGTGATAAGCGGATACATTTTGTTCATTCTCAAAACACATTTTTTGACAAACTGCAATTTTTTTCGCGTTTTTGATCAATCGCGCAGCTAATCGTCTATTTATGAGAAAACGGGAAGATAGATTCTAAATCGAAAAAAAATTGTGAAAGCCAAGGTCTCAATGAGTGCGAATAGAGAAAGAAATGTTTTTGAAAATATTCCTGTTTTCAATGAGAAATAATTGATCAAAGCCAAATATTTGCTGCTCAGTTCCGGCCGATTTAAATGAAAATTTGAAAATCTTATTGATTACCTCGCTAAGTTGGACTACCTTGACAAAATTAAGATAATTCACGGCTTTTATGAAATGTAGTTTATCCGTAATGAGGGCTCAAAGTCGCCCCACTTAAGTGATGCAGGAGCCTCTGCCGAATAAATCAATTTGGAGCTTCCAAGGGTTAAAAATTTATATCTTATTTGGAGACAGTGATATTGAAGATAATTAATTTATAAAATTGGAACTTTAATTTAGAAACAAGTTCTTGAAAATTGAAATCTAGTTAACCCCTGTACTTAGATAGTGCCAACTGGCAGTGAGTGGTCATTAAACGTGGTCGTCAACATAGTAAAATACACACGAATGGTGTGAAATCGATCATGCTAAATTTTTTGCACAATCTTTAATTTTTCTTTCAAATTATATTTCAAACTTTTCTCGTTCGAGAATCAAAGCGATTGGGTGTATTTCAATGACGAAAATGAAAAGGAGCCACAAAACCTTAAAAATTTTTTTGAAAAGACTTTCCTTGATATAGTATATTTTTGATTTGAACGCATGAAAATATATATAATTGTCCAATCCTAAATTATTTTTAAAACTTTGAAAAATATTTCAAACAAAAATTTAAAAAATAATTTACGAGACTTCGCCGCGTCTTTTACTTAAAAAAAGTTTTACAAAATTATGAAGAAATTTGGTAAAAATTTTTTTATTTTTATTGATGCAAAATTGTTTTGTAGTTTTTTTATATTGATATCTGAAAATTAAAAGTAGTTATGTTTAGGATTCAAAACGATATTTTATAGAAAAATCACAAATGTTACAAATATAAAATAATTTGGGCTTCTGAATCAGTTCAATCATAATTTATCTATAAATAAAAGAAATTAAGGTTTTTCAAAGTAAGTATTGGCCGATTGACACTTGTCAGAGGACAGGGNTCCGAAAATAGATTGAACTGATTTTAAAAGGCTTGGCAAATAGTATTAATATCAGCTTAGCTAACGATAACAAGCATAACAAATTTAGTGACTTATTATATTCATTCACTTTTTTTGTGAAAAGAGATTTTTGTTATCAAACATTTCCATCAGAGTCTAGGCTTTAAAAAAAGCTTACCTCGTTATCATCATTTGTTGATTAAATGATTTCAATTTGAAATACATTCTACTACACAACGATTTTTGGCCTCAAAACAAAAATAAATATCGATAAAATATACAAAGAAAAAAAGTCTCGAAAAAAGGCGAAACTCATATATCTTAGAATATAACTGGTTTTACCACTAGATTATATTAAAAAAATAATTAAGTGATACGAGAGCTGAGTCAAGATATAAACACTCGTTTTATCTGTTTAACAAATCAAAGTCAAATTTAATTTGTATCACACTTTCTCGTACCTTCTACTTAAAAACACACTACGTTTGCTAATCAGGGACGAGAAAGTAATAAAAGTGTGATAAAGGGATATGAAATTCTTATTCACTAACAGCATACATGTACCTCATTTTTGATCCGCAATTTACCTTACCCTTTTCCCAACGGAACTCCATCTCAAAAACGCTTACTATCTCTATAGCGCGTGTTCGAATCCCACTAATGTTGTCTTAGTGATTATCTTGAATATGATTATAGGCAAGGGTCTTGCTAATGGAACCGCTAAATTTTATCGGTGTGTAATAACTCAAGCAATCACTAAGACAATCACTTGGACAACATCAGTGGGATTCGAACACGCGCTATAGAGATAGTAAGCGTTTTTGAGATGGAGTTCCGTTGGGAAAAGGTTACTCAGCAAAAGTATTAAGAGATTTACTTACTGGTAGAACTATTTAGAGTCGTTTTTGTCCCAGCTAGAGAGAGATTTAGTTTTGACATCCATCAAAAATGTTTTTAGTACCAAATTTAACATTTTTATTTTTTCTTATACAATTTCTACGCCAAAATCGAAAATTTGATGGTTACATTTTGATGGTTACGTCAAAAATGATATGTCTTTGACATCTGATTGTGCATGTGGTATTTATAATGGTAATTGAGTCGTTAATGTTAAATTTAGCCAGAGACACTTCGGATTTAAATAACAATTTATAAGCGCTGATTTTGTGGAATATAATTACGATGGAAAGTGAGGTAATGATTGAGAGGTAACTAGGTTCTAGATTTTATTGATTTATCTCTTTAAAAAATAATTTCTATTGACTTTCGGGTTTTCCATTTCAAAGTGAGAATAAAAAAAATTTACATTCGGCGAAAATTCTTTAGATAGCCAAGCGTTTCATTTGCGAATGGTAAAGGTCTGGTGTTTTTTCTCACTTTTTGGAAATGGAAAACCATAACCGTCATAAAAACCTATCTTTTTATGTAGAAAGGTAAAATTGAACGTGTGCGTTTCTGTCTGAAGCGGGAACACGTGTCAATTCGCTTCCGCTTAGGAGGTACCTTTTTTCCCGTTAGAGGGTACCCCGTTGTCCGGCCTGTAGACCGTAGTTGTTGCTCTAAGCGATCACCCCGGAGCGCTATGAGAGAAGGCTTAGAACCTGGAAGGGCGCAGAGATTTCCGCGTATCAGTCGAGATGGGTCAACCTCATAAAAAGAGAACTAGATACTATTAAGGAGACAAAATAAGTATGTAAGTCGGAACTAATTCTCTTAAATCACAACATAGGTTGGACTTGCGGGTGGGAAACGGGAGACCGAAGTTTTATTCTTAAAATAATCGAATTTCGTTTGACATGTAAAAAGATTCAGTCGCAAAACGAGCCATTAGAGTGTTTTAGAGTACTGTTCGCATTTTAAGGCAGAAAACAGGTTTTCAGCGTCGCTCAATAGGAAGTGACTAAGATAAATCAGCGTAGACATAAGTATTTCAGGTGTAGTAGGGATATTGAACATTAATCTTGCTTTCACAAACACAAATCGACAGTGGCCTCTGATTGGCCGCGACCAATCGGAGGGAACGACCCTTTCAGGAAAGTGGCCAGCTTGATTTTCACTTCAAAAGCGGGTCGCTACTTCTCCCTGAGTTTGAAGATTATGAGGACATAGCTTTGAATAGCTTTGTATTGAGCCACAGAGAACGGTGGGCAAAGGAACCCCCGAAGTTCGAGTTTTTACTCGGAAAAAAATGTTCATCGCGGCTGCTTAAATGAGCCAAAAAGAAACTGGTTTTTTGCGCTTCGATTGTTGAGGTTATTGCCTCGGGGACGAATAAACTTACTCCTCCCTGATGTTTTTGACGGCAGAAACCTGAGAAACTGATGTATACGGGCATCCTTGGAGGATACGCGCCAAAGCGCCGCTAGTTCGCAAGTTTGCATATGTTGTTGATATCCGTTTTTTGGAGAACCCGCATTGCAAGATTATCAGAGGAAATTGTCCAGAGGAATTTGAGAGAAGAAATCACAGCCTTGATATGGATGTCAGAATCGCGAGTTGGAAACAACCTTTTGTTTATGGACAGAATTGAAAATAAAAAAGACATGGCTTGATCGAACTTTTTTAGTCACTATTTCAAAGGAAAAAACATGTTTAAAACTGATCTGGAAATTTCATGTTGCGGAGTCTTTAAATGGCGACCAGTACCCCTTAAGTATCTTTTAAGTGCTTGGCTATAACATTGATTTTGAGAAGAGATTTGGACGACACGATTAAGATTATCTTTCTTCCTGGTATGTGAAATGGAGCTCACGTAGAAGTGATTTTTCGAATTTGGACTTCCAACTGGTGTTGCATATCACAAAAATTGGACCCCGTGGAAATGTTGGTAAAGAAGTTTTCCCGGATGTGCTGTGTCATCCTCAGTCGGGTATATACTTTAACTCGGTTTCTAAATAAGATGTAGTACAAGGTATTCAACTCTTGTGGCCCGGTGTGCTCATGGTTTTATAGAGATAAGATTAATCGGCGAGAGCATCCTTCTGGAGAACAGGTAGCGCGACCTGGACTCTGCTCTGGCGGTGACTTGTCCTGAGAAGACAAACTTGACACATGACACTTCAAAAGCGGGACAAAACGACTTCTAAAAGTTCTACCAGGTAAGTAAATCTCTTAATACTTTTGCTGGTAACCTTTTCCCAACGGAACTCCATCTCAAAAACGGCTTACTATCTCTATAGCGCGTGTTCGAATCCACTGATGTTGTCCAAGTAGTTGGTCTTTAGTGATTGGCTTGAGTTATTACACACCGATAAAATTTAGCGGTTCCATTATCCAGACCCTTGCTTATAATCATATTCAAGATAATCACTAAGACAACATTAGTGGAATTCGAAACGCGCTATAGAGATAGTAAGCGTTGTTTGAGATGGAGTTCCGTTTGGGAAAAGGGTAAGGTAATTTGCAGAATCAAAAATTGATGTAACATGTATGCTGTTAGTGAATAAGAATTTCATATCCCTTTATCACACTTTTATTACTTTCTCGTCCCTGATTAGCAAACGTAGTGTGTTTAGTAGAAGGTACGGAGAAGTGTGATACAAATTAAATTTGACTTTGATTTGGTAAACAGATAAAACGAGTGGTTTATATCTTGACTCACTCTCGTATCACTTAATTATTTTTTTAATATAATCTTAGTGGTAAAACCAGTTATATTCTCAAGATATATGAGTTTTCGCCTTTTTTCCGAGAACTTTTTTCTTTGTATATTTTTCGATATTTTATTTTGTTTGAGGCCAAAATCGTTGTGTAGTAGATGTATTTCAAATTGAAACTCATTTAATCAACAAATGATGTAACGGGGTAAGCTTTTTTTAAAGCCTAGACTCTGATGGAATGTTTGTAAACAAAAATTCTTTCACAAAAAAAGTGAATGAATATCAATAAGTCACTAAATTTGTTATGCTTGTTATCGTAGCTAAGCTGATATAATACTATTTGCCAAGCCTTTTAAAATCAGTTCAATCTATTTTCGGACACTTTTAAGTCGGATTTTGAAACTGTTGAATTAGTTTAAATTTACAAGCATTTCAAAATGTGGGATTTTTTGTAAAAAAATGTTTTCTGATTAAAAATACTAACTTTCGCCGTTTTTTTACTTTATATACTATATGAATCAAATATAAAAATAGTCAAAAATTTCTTCACAGTTATTGTTCAGTTGGAAGCCACACCATGCTGTTTGTCAAGATTTGTACACAAAAACACTACAGTTTGTTCGTAAGAAATACGTCAATTAAGAGCGCATGCGGCGTTGCATCACTTTTTGATTCGTAACTTTGGTTGTAATCGAAATGTTCAACAATTTAGTTTCAAAGTTTTATTTTATAATGTAGCCAATTTCAGTGTGATAACCTACTAATAACATTCATATTTTTTGTGCTTTTGACATAAAATGTTATCTTAAAGATTAGTTTGCATTGTTTTTATATTTTCAAAAGTGAGAATAACCGTCTTTAACCCTTGGAAGCTCCAAATTGATTTATTCGGCAGGAGCTCTCTGCACCACTTAAGTGGTGGCAACTTTGAGCCCTCATTACGGATAAAACTACATTTCATAAAAGCCGTGATTATCTTTATTTTGTAAGATAATCCAACTTAGCAATGTAATCAATTAGATTTTAAAATTTTCATTCAATCGGGCGAAACTGAGCAGCACAGATTGGGCTTTGATCACTTACTTCTCATGGAAAACAGAATAATCTCTCTCNATCCGAAGTGTCTCTGTAAATTATAATTAACGACTAGTCGTTTTTAGCTCTCAAAAAACGAGAATCTAACGTTTTATTTGCTTAAACTTATTTTTTTTAGAGCATTTTTGCTCTTTGGTGGCCAAAATTTTTGGCATTTGGTGGCGAACTTCAAATTTTAAATGATTTTTGCGCTCTAGTTCCTAATCATACGAGGGCTTACAGTTTTTATGTTGAAAATATAGTCCAAACAAATCATATCGTTCACAAATTAATTTGTAATACAAATTTCAAAATTTAGCTACGTTCAAATGGTGCCAAATTCACTGGGTAAGAAGAGTGCTTATAGAGGGAAAAGAGACCCAATCATCCTGGAACAGTAAAAAAAATTAAAAAAATTATGGTCAGATTAAAATTTATTTTTCTTTCAATATTTGTGCTGAGTTTGACCTATCAAAAACTGCTAAATAAATTTAAAATTAACTTTTAATCTGAAAAACTTATAACGAATGAAAAAATGTTCTATTCTCCGGAGAAAAAAATCACCCAAAAAGTCACGTGTTACCAATGAGTCATATGTTATGCCCAATTTTGACGGTAATTCAATCTCCCTGTCAAGCCGCCTGGAAAAAAAAATCGCCCAATTAAAAAAAACTCAGGCTGTAGAAATAAATAAATTTTCTCTTGGAATGGATAAAAGTTTTATCATAAAAGAAATCAAATTCGGAGGTTGCGACAGCAAAAGAATTAAGAAAAAAATTTGGGTTATACTGTATAACTTATACAGTATAACTTAATAATTCTTGTTACTTTCTATTGATAAGGGCTTCGATGGATTTTTTTTAACCGTGTTTTGGTTGCAAAAGTTATGAATCAGTGTATGAAGCGCTTAAACAAAACGTGGGCACGGCGATCAAGAATGATTTGTTTCCAAATAAACAGTGGGTGTTTGGTCCGTGAATTCTCTGAGCTGCCCAAAAGAAAGCAAACGTATTTTTGTCACTGACAAGTTAGACAAGTCTTAGACAAGTTAACAAAAATTCAATGATAAAATTAAATGATTAATAAAGTTTATCAAATAATATTATAATTTGCAAAGCAGTGTATTTGATTTGTATATTTCTCAACGAGTATCTACGATACCAATCAAAGTACAATAGGTGAGACCACCAGTCTTTAAAAAAAAATTTGACAAATGGAAAAATGGCACTAGCGTTTTCTATTTCGTTCAAATAAAAATTCATTTTTTATGGGTTCTATCTGCTAATTACCAAAAAACGAATGCTCGTGCGTTATTATATACTAGGCTTTAAGTTATTTGTGAGAGATTAATGTAATAATTTTTATAGTGAAAACATGCGCGCACCATCGATAACCAGAAAATTAACACAAAATGTCCAAAGTTCTCGTTGAACGTTTGTTAGCATTTTATGCGCTGAATTAACTCTGACTAATCATTTTTTTCACAATTAAATCAGACATTTTGTCGAACTTAAGAAAATCAGTTTATACAGTTTTACGGGTGACCTCAACGTAAATTGATGATTTTTAACAATCGAAAATTTTCAAAAAATTCGTTTCTATTTTATTCAAAAAGTTCAAAATTATTTGAATATTAACTTCCCCAAATATTTTCTGCTAGAAAGAAATTAAGGGATTGATGAAACCACAGTTTTATTTATTTTTATTTTCATAAAGTTCGATAAAAATCTAAAATAAATAACTTCAGACAAAATCACCAGAAAAATTGTATGTTCAAGCAATGGTATCACACGTCCTGACAAAAACCTCTGAAGTATATCCTAACTCAATGTTCCGTCTAACCGGTTTCCATGTTCACCGTTAATATATATGTGGTATATGTGGTATACATTGGGTGTATAAAATTGATAGCGATAAACTAAATCTGTATTGGTTTTCGGTTGGTTAAGAAATCTTTATAAAATTGTTTATAAGAAAGTGAATATTTATTTTGAAATTTTTTTTTTAGAAAAACACTTATCAAATTTACTTACAAAATGTACTTATAAAATGTACTTATAAAATGTACTTATAAAAAATGGGCGCGGAAATTTTCTAGATTCTGACAAATTCAAGTTTATGAAGTTTTATTTCTTTACTTTATTAAAAAAAACCTGAAGATGCAGTAAAACCGAGACTAGTAGTAAAATATTCTTCAAAATAATTGTAACATATGTATTTCGACAATCAAGTTCTGATCATCAGTGCTATTTATCACAGGCTCTTTCGGGTCGGTGACCCGCGGCCCAAACAACCCTCTG
This sequence comes from Oikopleura vanhoeffeni, assembly GCA_004367855.1. Classification (NCBI taxonomy): domain Eukaryota; kingdom Metazoa; phylum Chordata; class Appendicularia; order Copelata; family Oikopleuridae; genus Oikopleura; species Oikopleura vanhoeffeni. The sequence goes on along the minus strand of SCLH01001015.1, from coordinate 132,834 downwards.
TTATCGTTTGAACAGTTTTTAAACTTATTGTAAATTACACATATAATATGTCACATATTATATGTGACATATTATATATCCCTTATTCACACTTTTGTTAATATCCCGGCCCTACTACTTAAAAACACACTACGTTTCCTTATCAGGGCCGGGATATTAACAAAAGTCTGAATAGGGGATATTCCTCCCTCTGGAAAATAGAGTAGAGTTTCTTACTAAGACATATACAGTATATGATATACTATATATGTTTAAACCTGAAAATTGGAACAAAAAATATATATTTGAAGAAACAATCAAACTTTCAACCTATGGTGTTACAGCAAATGAGCCATTTGAGTTATGTGATAGTTATGAATAAACGGAA
>SCLH01001015.1:116237-131881 GCA_004367855.1 Oikopleura vanhoeffeni | reverse complement strand
TCCTGTTTGTTTGAATCTTGCGATTTCAACGCTGATAAGTTTATTTTTTCGAACCATTATTTTAGAAGATAATGACGTTACAAATTTTGAAAAATGCCATTTTTCAAGAAAATTACGTCATTTTGCCATAAATCACTGCTAAATCGCGTTGCGGAAATTTTGCGACTATTACATAAAGATAGCTCTTGTCAAGGCGCACATATCACATGCCAAGAAACAAAAAAAAAGTTTTGGCATCATGTTGATAAAGGCGTTGCAAATATTTCACACCCTATTTCAACCTTCAAATAATTATTTAGCAAAACAATGGTCAAAAAAAACGAATTTTTAAATCCATAGACATTTTAACCAAAATATGTTCGACAACAGAATATTCCAAATCGGATTTTTGAAATGAACTAAGTTCAAATCATTTAAATTCGACCATTAATCCGTAAGCCAATTTTTGTGGCGAAAACAGCTGGTTACCAGGGATCCGATTTTTTGAAAATTTCACCAGGTCGGGTCGAATTTTTTTTGGAAATTTTCCCGGTTAGGTTGAGCGTCGACCTGGTCACTTTTTCGTCAGGTCGATCAATGGTTACCTTCAATTTTCCCATTTCAAATAATTTTATGAAAACGGCCGAAATAACTTTCTTGTCTAGGCGTTTTAAATACACATTTGAGGCAAGGTTGATAAACAAACATAGCCTTAATCCAACCGAAGTCAATGGCGAAAACGTTTTTGCCCTTAGGGCTGGAGTTCGAATCCCAGTGGACCCCACTGATTTTGTTTTAATGATTGTGTAAGGAATACTAATAGGGGTGTTGTCTTTTGTCCCGTTTCATATCCCTTTATCACTTTTTGGTTAGAATGCGTAGCCACAACGTTAAAATTACAGGTTAAAAGGAGTAGTGGCTACGCATTCTTACCAAAAAGTGATAAAGGGATATAACAAGACAAGTCGTGCGATCGGATGGGTTCACTGGGATTCGAACTCCAGTCTTGCGGTCAGAAACGTTTTCACCATGTACTTCTGTTGGATAAAGGATATATAAAAAAGGTTTGACCCGCGTAACCACTCTGCGTAGATTGTGCCAAATTGGCTTTCATATATATTGCAACTTGTATGTCGTTACCACGACAAAAGGTTCATTTTTGCGAGTTTTCCTTCAAAACGCAGAAAATTGAAAGACAATTTGTTCAATCCTTGTGAAAACATAGCCGATATATCGGCTCAAGTGACCTTCAACCCTCCAAAAATTGCCAAAAACACAATCTGAGAATTTTGTCTTTCTGATACATTTTAAAAATAAAGCCTTAATGGGTTTTGTTAATTTCTTGAGTCGAACAATGTAAACCCAAATAGTGAATTACTCTACATAAGTTTTTTTTATTAATTGTGCCATTTTTCATTTGACTAAAGCAGGTACAATATCTTCAAAAGCAGGGAATCGCTGCCAGAGCTGCTTTCCCTCTTCACTCACTTGTTTAAACCTCAACGCAGAAGACTTATTAAAAAAGTATAATTTACGTCAATGTTCTAATCTTTGACCTTTTGCCAGATTGTTTTTTGAACTTTTTCGTCTCGTTCAAGCTCGCCCTGATATTTTTTAGCCTTTGGTTCCATGATGGCGATATCGTCCGCCAGAGGCTCCTGGAAAGGGCTTTACTGGAAGATACTCGGCAAAGGTGTACAATAAATTGTGAGCTGAAACATTTTGCTTTTCGTTGAAAAAACGATTTTTGACAACATTAAACAGCGCCACCAAGTGGTCGGAGTCAAAAAAATTTCTACGAAAATTTCAAGCGTCAAAAACAACCCTAGATCCGAAATTTTCAAATTCATAGGACCTTCTTACCGGGTACTCATTTTTTAACTAATAATAATATTGTGAAAATCAGTCCAGCTCAACCCAGAAAAATCGAGATTACTTTNGAAAAAATTTTTTTGTCGAAAATCACGATTTTTGGTCATTTTTGGAAGAAATTGTTGAAAGGTTTTTTCTCCCAAATTCACTTATCTATCGACCCCATAGGTCGTTTGGGTCATTTGAAGACCTTCGAAATCCTCCTTTCTCAGGTTCACCCATCCTAAATGGGATCACCGTCGACCAAGTGAACGATCGAATTTTTTGCCAAAAATTTTTTGCTCGTTTTTTTTAGAAATTACAGTACTTATTTTTGCAAATAAATCTCAAATCTATCAATATTATATTTGAGGCTAATCTACAGAAAAAAATGAGACTTTTCTTCCACTACGGTATAGTCGAATCTGCTTCGAAACGTATAATATTGGATAGGGAGTTATACAAAATTAATGTTGTGGAGTCCTCGCCCTCTTGAGTTTCTTCCCGCTGATTAGCTAACGGATCACACTTCACTTCAGGCTTGATACCTTAAACGTTTTCATTGTTTTAATAATATAGTTTATTTTGAACTTTTAAACCTTTGTTCCATCATTAGCGGGATAATTTTCTGAATTTTCACACTGAAGACTTGATTGCGTAGGTCCCTAATGAAAAACTAGAGAATCGGCATCAAATAATCTGGGTCCACAGAGCCGTACGGACGGCTGGGCTATTTTTAACTGCGGTATTACCCGAGCTAAAGCAGAATATATTAATTCTGATGTTATGACATCGTAATTTATTTGTAATTCATTTAATCATATTTGGCACTTATCGAATAAACTGTTTTGAATAGCAGTCTGAGTCTTTGATAAATGAATTATTGTCAATCAACAATAATCAATGTCTGATTCAATTAACTGTTATTTCAAAAGTAATTTAATTAGCTTTTACCGCCCAAATAAGTTCAATATGAGGTAAAGGTGAATTGTTGGTGATAATACAAGACCAAAATTCGTTTAGACCAATTTGCTACAAATACTCCATTTGAAAAGCATTTTATTCTAATCTGTTAGGGTGTAAATAAATTAATAATTTTTTGGGCTATTTTCACTTTTTGAGTCCAGTAGTCCAATCGTATTTTTTAATTTGGTTGTGCTTGTTTAACGCAAAATACAGGAGGAGTTTTCATCGCGAAAAAGCAACTATTGGAGATTAATGAATTTTTGTCTAGTTTTTTCAGGTTTAGAATGTGCCGATAATCACATTTTTTCAACGTAAATGAATAAATCTTGTAAAATTCAAACCATTATAAAAAAAACTCAGGCTGTATTTATTTAAAATAATTAAAACGATGTCCAATGTATAAATTTTTTATGCAGCAAGTATCACTTGTTTAGAAATCAGTTGTATAAATCAAGTAAAATTTATAAATTTTTACAAAACTTTTGAAAATTGTGGAATGTATAATTGTGAGGTTTTTTTTAACACTAGGGAAATGTTAAACGTAGATAAGTTTCCAGTGGAATGTATTTAGAGCGTAGGGCCCCCTACTAAGGGGCCTCTTCAAAGGTCCGAAAAATTTGAGAAAGTAAGGATAGTGAAGAAATTGATAAATTTTACAATGTTAAAAATTATTTAACTTATATGAAATAAAACCAACATTTTAATTGTTACATTTAACGCATTTTTGATACGTGTTTCTCAAATTTATAAACCTTCTTTGTCAAGTACAGTTTAACTGTTTTACTGAAGAAATAGAACGTTTGTGGCCTTTTTGATTGAATGTAGGCGTCTTTTTTGTTTAAGTATAGATAATTAAAAATTTTTGGAAAGTTGGTTACAGTCCCTTAAAGTGCATTTTCATATAATATGAGCGCATTTAAAATTTATAAAATTTGTCGCTTTAAGGGGTCATAGGGGATTTAAGCCGCTTTAAGGGGTCGGTCCATTTTTCTAGTGAAAAAATACTCGATATCATCAAATATAATTGTTGAATAGTCAGTTTCGGCGCAAAAGTGTGTATGGTTATTTCCTTAGCGGGAGTCTCAGGTATTCCTGATACTATTAAAGCGTTGTTTCAAAAATTGTAACATATAAATCGGAAATGAAATACGCAAAACGTAATGTTTTTGAAAGTTTTAAATGAAACCGATATTAATGACACACCGGTACTTAAGGAGTGGGTGTCGAAATTTGAGCCTCTTCCAAGTTCATTCCCGTCAACTAGCAAGGGTTGATATCAAAACATTCGTAACTAACAGAAATCAACCTTCACGTAATTTTGAACTAACAGTAATCTGATAAATCCCACCTATCGCCACACCTACGCTTTTTAAAAAGCTTCTTAAAAAGACACGGCAGTTGTACCTACTCCTTCATTTTCAATCATTTTTTATTATTTTTTTGTGTTCAAGGCCTCCAAAGAACGCTCACCATAATGCATTATTGTCTTTTACTCGGAATTTTTGGCTTTTTGGCGGCCAAAAAAGCCAAAAAACGACCAACAAAATTATTGATGTTTATTTATGATTTTAAATTGCAAAGTGCGCTTTTAGTTTTTCTTTTGACGCTACGAGTTAAAAATTGCACCAAAATCCTTAAAAAGTGTTTGAATTTACGAACAAAAATTATTTTGAAAGCATTTTTTCTGGTTCTCAATTTGTGTAAAAATTTAGGGCTCAAAATGAAAAATTGACAGGCCCGCAAGAGACGCCGAAGCAAAATTTTCGGAAAAAAACTCTCTAGTTTATTGTTGAACAAGTCTTGTGCTTCAGAATGCAGTAATGAGTCGAAACTATATCTCTCAAACTGGTGGAGGAGATAGCTTTTTGCCTGAGCCTCCAAACTGATCATTTCAAAACTTTAATTTTAATTTTTTTTGGCGTTTTTGTCCGCCGAAAGCAAAATTTGACCACAAAAGCAATTTGCACGATTTTGTTAGGCTTTTTGCCGGAGCTCACACAAAAATAATAAAAAATGATGAAATTGAAAGGAGTAGGTTATGAACTGAGTGTCTTTTAAGAAGGCTTTATTAAAAAGCGTTAGGTGTCGCGTAGGTGGGATTGATATCAGAATATACATGTAAGTTCAAAAATTACCTTAGAAATCGCGGGTTGGTCTCTGTTTCTGGCAAATATTTTTTGGATGATATTACCCTGCTAGTCTGATCGGGTTGAAATGACCTTGAAGAAGAGGCTACAATTAGTACGACGAACTACCTCCCTTAAGGGGTGTTGCAGATAGTGGATTTCACTCCGAAGGCGGTCGCAAATTCGTATTTTCCAATTGCACCTGACATCATCAGCACTGAATCGTTTGGCACATAAAAAAACACCAAATTTATTTCTGGAGTATTTTTTTCTAGAACATTGAAATCGCTTGCTAACTGAAATGCCCGAATAATTCGACAGATGAATCAAAAACAAATACCCATTATCAGTGATCAATTTTTTCACGGCAGATTCAGACGCAAAATAAAAATTTGAAACTTTTTGACAATATTCTAGAAAATTTCACAAAATATATTCGGACTTGCATAAAACTGAAAACGGAAAATAATTCTAGATATAGTAATTTCAGATACAAAAAAATCAACTCGCAAGAAAAAAGTTACTGCTAAATTGAAAGTATTTCAATATGATCAGTTGTTCAGATTATTTGCGCCTTTTCAATATTTCATTTTTTAGCCTAATCATGTAATATGGCGCGCTATTAAATTAGCCCATGAAATAGTGATTGCCGAGAAATATGAAAAAAAATTATTAAAAAAATTTTTTTGGTTGAAAAGTTTAATAGATAATAGAAGGATTTATGAGAAAGAGAAAGAAATCGCATGTACGTTCGTGAGGTATGACTTTTTCTGTGAAATAATCCTACATTTTGCCTATATTTTAACTATAGCAAGGAATTTTCAAAAATTATTTTCGGCGAATTAGATGAATTTATAAAATAATTCTTGGGTTGCGATTGGTAGAAATTTTTTTCTGATCAATATACTCGGCATTTGTGATTTTTGGATACGTGGATATGACGGTATACTTCAATGAAGCAAAAATACAAGCAATTAGGTTTTATGAATTACAAGGTTGATTGATAATATTTTCTAAAATGAATCAAATTTTTGACTTCTTCAAGGTTACGGACTACAATATACACATGGAAAAATAACGTTTCGCTCATTTCACAAAATATTTGAGTTTTAAAAAGGAGTTAATTTTTTCCCCAGGCAAATTCGCTGGGAAGCACCCACACTAGGAGTTCCAGCAATTCTGATTTACATACCAAAACGTCTTTGACAGTTACTCAGAGGTCCTAACCAACAAACGGCCTGACTTTGGCACCTTAGTTGGGAAATTAATCCCCTTTCACACTATGAGTGAGTTTGGTCCGTGTCTAGTAAAACCGTAATGGTTTTTTCTAGTGCAATGCCAAATCTCACTCAAGTGTGAAAGGGGGATATGCATGTAAGTGCGTGCAAATATAGTTCTTTCTACTGTACTTATTATAAAACCCCTAGCCTTAGCTGAGCTAATTTTCAGATGTTATGGGAAAGGGGTTTAAGCTGTAAAACCCAATTTACCGGAAATTCTCTTCAAACAAAAAATTTCAAAAGTAGTTTTTTAAAATTGTGCTGCAATAATTTTCTTCTTTAAAATCTTGGACACCTCATGAAAATCACAGTCTTTATTGCTATTATTTCAATTAAATTCAAATAAAAACAAAAATATGTATCAAACGGTCCTGAACAGTTACTGAAACGTCTGGCAATTAATCACGGTCTGAAATAATTTGAAAAATACAGGTGTGAAACTTTTGAGTCCGTGGTGTATTTATGTCATCTGATATTTTGCCAGTCTCCGCATTAAATTCATTTTTCGATTTAATTTCAGCGTAATATTGAACTAAAATAATAAAAAACAAAATTTCCGATTTATGAGCATTAACCTTGGCATCTATAAAATCAACTCGTCATCAAACTCGGCCTATTCCTTAACAAAATTATAAACAGTTTCACTAATGCCCCTTAGCCCTTAATCCCTCTGAGCCGTTAAAACGCAGATTTTGGAAATGAAATGCGCTTAAGGGTCAGGGACTGTACTCGATGTTTTTAATATTAGTCTTGGTAGAGAATTTTATTTCTGTCATCTTAAGACTGAGGATTTTTTAGGTTTTGAAGATTATAAAAAAAAAACTGTTTTAAGGGTATCCCGGTCCCTAAATTGACATATCTCGATAAATATTCGGCGAAACACGGCCTCGAGGATATACATCAGATCTAAGACAGTTTGTAGAAACTAGCTTCAACTTGCGAAAAATTTGCCAAAACTCTTTTTGTCATGACGCACACTCCTTCACACATAAGCGGACAAGAGCCACCTATAGCCAAAACGGAAATTCTAACTCCTCTGAGGTTATATTGAAATAAACTATTTAACATGAACTGTATAATTAGTATCAAAACTTGTTAGGAAGCGTTTTGTCGGATAAATCTATATTTATTCTAGAATGACGTAAAACCCGGTCAAATACGCGGTTTTTGGACTTTTTTAAAATCGAAAATCTATGCTCCTCCTAGGTTAAATTTCAAAATTTTTACTCAAATTTTTGCAAAATGCTAGCTTCTAAAAACAGAAACTTTGTAGGAGCGTTTTTTGTCAAATTTTCGACCCAAACAAAAAATATAATTTTTCAAGTCACGTGAAAAACTTTTCCAGAAAAAATGTTGCTTTCGATTTTTTTGAAACATAGGTCAAAAGAAAGCTTGCGGAAAATCACTGGAAGAGAAAGTTTTGGCTTACGCTCAACCGATATTTTGAGTTTTAGTGTCAAATTGACACAAACGTTAATTTTTGAAGCATAATTTTGAGAAAAAATACTTAGAAAAAAATCGAAAAAACGCAAAATTTCGGGAAAATTTTTTTGTTGTCATTTGGGTTGTTTTTATGCGTTCAATAAACATAAACAATTGATTTGGTGGCATTTTTATGACATATAACTGCAAGAAATGTAGGAACCGGGATACCCTTAAAGGTGCGAAAAGTGACCTTATCAGTCTGCGGTTCTCACGGGAGTTAAATAACAGTATCAAAAATAAAATAAGCTGACTTCGACAGCGATGGGTTTTTACAGAGAGATAATTTTTGCAAACGTTATCGATGCACCAGCTGGTCAAATTGACGGTAAAGTATACCCTACCGGTACCGGGAAAGTGATATTTTCAATAATTTACATGTACCAAAAGATGCGCAATTTTATCCGTTTTTTTTCGAAACGGGTATTATGAACTAGAGGTCATAAGTGAACCGCAAAGTGGCCCCAGCGGGAATTTAATATCGGTTTTTCAACTCAGGATCATTTTGACGCAGCTGGTGCATACGATAACGGTTGCAAAAATATCCTCTGGAGAAAATCCTTCGCTGTCGAGTCAGCTTATTTGTTTTTGATACCGTTATTTTAACTCGCGTGAGAACCCGCGAACTAAAAGGTCACTTTGGCACCTTAAATCAGTTTTTTTTTAATCTCAAAACAAAAAAAATCTGCATCTTAAAAATTATCAAAAAAAATGCTCTATATCAAGATATAGATATAAAATGATACCGCATTTTTTTCACCTTTTGAATTTCTATTCAAAATCGTCTTTTGTTCTTGTAGATTGTTTTGAAGAAAATAAATGCCACATGAGATTCCTTGGGGCCAACTTTAGTCATTAAGTTATGACTCATAAGTTATGACTCATAAGTTATGATCCATAAGTTTATGAAGTCATACCGATATTAATGTATCATAAATTAATTCTATAAAGAGCTAAAAAACCGAAACCTCACCTCTTAAAAAATATTAAAATTTTTGACGGCAAAAAATAATCTCTCGCATGAGACCAGTAAGTGTAATTTTACGTTCGACTGTAAATCCACTATTTTAAGGGTGGGGTGTCCGCGATTTTGACTTTTACGAAGCTATTTTTGATAAACTTAGCAGAGTTGATATCCCAGAAACTTATGTATCTTGAAGAACAAACCTTCCGGTGATTTCTAATTTAACAATAATCTGATACAATCCACCTAAGCCGACACCTAGCTTTTTTAAACCGCTCCCTAAAAAATCACTAATACGTATTTTCTCCTTCAATTTTTCATTATTTTTGTGTCATGCTCCAAAGAAGCTAACACATAATGTTATTGTCGTTTACTCGGAATTTTGTCTTTTGGCGGCCAAAAAAGCCAAAAAAAACGAAAACAAAAATTTAATTGATTTATTTATGATTAAACATTGAAAGTGCGCTAATTTGTTTTTCTCTTTTGACGCTACTGGAGTTAAAAAAGATGCACTAAAATCTTTAAAAGTGTTTTGTATTTTACGGAAAAATTATTTTGAAGAAATTTTTTCTGGTTTCTAATTTTGTCAAAAATTTAGGCTCAAAAATGAAAGTTGACATGGCTCCCCTAAGAGACGCGAATCAAAATTGAAAAAAAAACTCTCTAGTTCATTGCAAACAGTCTTTGATGCTTTCAGATGGCAGTATGAGTCGAACTATATCTGGTCAACGGTGGAGGAGATACCTTTTGCCTGAGCCTCCCAAATTGATCATTTCAAAATTTCAACTTTTAAGTTTTTTCGCGTTTGCCTCCTGTCCGCAAAAGCAAAATTCCCAAGGAGAAGACGCTTTTGCATTATGTGTGAGGCTTCTCCGAAAACTGATGAAAATTGAAGAGAAAATCGTATGAGTGTTTTTTTTAGTAAGCTTTTAACGGAGGTGGATTGTATCAGATTAACTGTAACTTAGAAATCAGCCGTGAAGAGTTTGTTCTTCAAGATGCCAAAGTTTCTTGAGACTATAAACAATGTTTATTTTTATACAGTTTAGATAGGCAGAGTAGAGTATTAAATATAAACAGTGGAAAGTTGAAAAGCAAAAATTTGCATCAGAAACCGTTTTATAACAAAATTTGAATTATAAGAATGTTTACTCATCACCGCCACCTCACCAGCATCAATCATTTCCCACCCTCATCACCAGCCTATATCTCCCATACTCAATTCGGCCTTGCCATTTCAATTTCTGCGTCTACTTCTGCTAAGTTATCTCCCCATGCATCTAGACCCTCCATCATCATCATTATCAATTATTATCATCGTTGTTATCAATCATTTCACCAAGTTCTAAAAAAGACTTCTGTTATTTCTATATAAGAATTTGGCCTAACAACCGAATACAGCAGGGTGCGGCGTATAGTTAGAAAGTTTGTCGCCAAAAAAAACCTAACTATAGGCTAAAGTTACTATACGCCGTACTTCTAACTATACGGTACTTTCTCACTATACGTATTAGACCTATATCGGTATAGTCTATACGCTCGTCACTTTTGGGAAAATGTGCTCTGATTGGTCCAATTGGACAATTCTAGAGTTTTAAAATTGCGTTAAAATAATGGTCAGAGTAAGAATTTTTGGTTGATTTTAAAAGTTAATTTTTCGTTACAAATCTTCTAGGATGTATAAATTTATTTTAATTGAAAAAAGAATAGCTTAATTTTAAATAAACATAAATTCGAAAAGATTTATCCGAAATCGTTAAAATGTTCAGGAAAAATTGAAAATTATGAAAAAAAAATATGCTCCAGTAAGATAATCTCAGAAACAGAAAACTAAATATTATTATCTGAATAATATTGGCCATTTTCAAGCTACCGACTTGTCTGCGAGACTGAAAAACAATAATTTTTAAAACTCCTTGAAATACCGACACTTCATTGTCCATGAACATGTTTTTAAAAAGGGTGTATTTTTTCATTGTCGCGCCGACTGGAGAATCTTGGTCTGAAATCTGTTTAAACGCCTATCTTTTTGCCTAGGAAAGTTGGAAAAAAGCCCTATCTTTGCCTATAACTATACGCCGCACGCCAGAACGAATAATTGTATTTGAATGCGTCGGTTTTTTTTTGCCGAAGGTTACGTAGGTTTTCGTGGAATCTCTATACGCGTATAACTATATCGCCGCACCTGCTGTAGTAAAAACATTGGAAATTTTTGCTATTTTGGCCATTTTTGAAAGAAAATATGTAAGTGAATGTATACGAAAATTTGCTGTCTTGATTTATTTTGAATGTTTGCCGTTTAGAAAAATGTTTAAATAGCTAAGGTTAAAAAAAAAAATAATAATTTTCGCGTCATTCTGATATCAACTCAGTGAGTACTATCGTAAGCTTTTTCCAATTATGTTATATTTCAAATAAATTTTAAAAATAATTAAAAAATGTTTTTGTCTGCTTTATTATAAATTTTGAAATGAAATATTAACCCTATAGATTAATGGCCTTTGGCCGTTTTTGTGGCTCATTTTCATCGATTTCTAAGAAAGTAAAAAGTCAATATAATCAGATAATTACTTATAGAAAACGTTTCTGGGTTTTTATATTATCTCATAGCTAATAGTTTAACGCCGCCTACTTCAATCGGCTTTCGCTCTTTGTTAATAAAAAATTTTTATAACGTAATATTAACGCTAATTCAATGGATAAAGAGCAACTAGGAAAAATGTATCGTATAAAATAGACTATATCCATAATCTGGAATTTAGGATCTCAGAGTTTTTTATATAAGATATATGATATATTTATATATTTATGGCTGTGCAGAAGGCGAACTTAAAAGTCTAGAGCTTATGCAAAGGGGTGCTCCCTTCATTGTTTTTAGAAAAAAACGAAACAAAACTTTTTCATTGTTATTACGGACCGGTGATAGCGTTAGAAAGTTAAGAGTGGGATATTTGTAAAATAATAAATCGTGGCTGCCAGAATTTTACTCGAACGGCTTCATTATTTTTTCTTCAGAACGTTAGATAAAATTTGTTTTGTTGGGATTGCTAGTGTTTATTTTTCATACAATTTTTAGTATTTTACCATCGTCATTGTTTGGGTGGATGTTGCCCTTCCGTCAATACACTTTCTATGAGCTCAAGCTGACAATTAAATACATACACTCTGGTATTTTTATAGCAAATTCAGCTCATCAATTTCGATTTTTCAATTTTTTCGACCAAATCAGAATACCTTCAACATGCTGAAAAAGAGACACACCAATAACGACTTGAAGTATTACTGGCATGAGGCAGCCTAATTATAGGGTTTAAGATTTTTTCATTATTATTCTATTTAACATCAGATTTTTCTTTCGAAATTATTTAAAAAGTTCAGAAGTTTCTAGACAAAATTAATTTTGGCTTCTGGTGTTTCTTTATTTTGACCAGAAGGTGGGAAAAAATCAAATGTACTGAAGTGTTTGCTCTCTGAGCGCCAAAGAATGTCAGCGTTTTGTTTGTTCAAACTGAAAATTTGGACAATTTTCGATATTTTTAAAGCCAAAAGTCAAATAAAGGGCGAACAGGGAGCTAGGACTTTAAAAATAATCGAAAAATCAACAAAATCGAATTTTAAGCAAAATTTCGTATTTAACAGTTTTTTTTCATTTTCCTCAAATTTCTTATTGCTGACTGTGAAACCGTAGCTTGGGTTCTAATGTGGTTTCTGACTTTTTTAATAGTTCTCAACCAACTACTAACACATAAACGGCAACTTTTTGCGTAGTCTCCAATCTGTAGAAACGTTTACCTAAATATGGTTTTACAGTTGGTAGTGGTAATTGTCGAGAGTGGTTTGAAATTTAATTAGGATCCTTGTAGACGATTTAACCGATTCGGTTTATAGTTTTTCGAAGATTCAGTGTGAAAGTTATATTTTAAAAGCACAAATTTAAAAAAATTATATCTAACTCCAAATCAAAATACAATGTTGTGAAATCGTGAGAAAATTTCACTTTTTATATGAATCAAGGCAATCTTGGGTGAAAAAACTTCGTGAGTAACTATTTGAGCTGAATCACTTTTTTCTTTTAAGGGGTATAGCGACTCTATTTAATAAAGCCTTAGAGCATTAAAAATTGCTCCAAATTGATACGGGTGATATTATGTACTAAGAACAAATGCATCAAAAAAAATTTCGAATTTTCGCATTTTTTCGATTTTTCTAAGTATTTTATAAAGATGAAGTTAAAAATAACGTTTGCTCGAATTTTGACCACTAAACTTCAATATTGCCTTGACTAAGCCAACTTTTTCATCAGTGGTTATCAACTGGCTCTTTTGAGCTACTTTAGAAAAAATCGAAGCTTTTCTTTTTCGAAATTTTTTGGAAATGACCAAAAAAAATCATGATTTCGAGTTCTAGCTCGAAATTGCAAAAAAAAGCGCTCGATTCATCTCTTAAAATTTTTTGAGAATACTTGATAAAAAATTTGAGCTATTTGCAACATATTCCTCGGAGGAGATAGATTTTTGAAGCTCTTGAAATTGTTTAAAATCGTCTGGTTTTGGCGTTCTAGAATTGTTTCAGTTGCAGGAATCAAAAAAAGCGCTCGAATGAAAAATTTATATACTACCGTTACGTGATCTGTGAAAATTTGAGCTCAATTTGATATACGCGTCTGGAGGAGTATAGTTTTTGAACTTTTGAAAATGTCACCTTGTTAGAATCTGTACCTCTTGTGTAATGTCAAAATAATTTGTGATGTACTTTTCGCAAGATCAAGGATAGATCTACAATAAGCATTTTCGGTTTTTTCATGAACTCTTAGTTTCCCAGTATATTTTCACCTAGAATGTCAACTCAGAGTCCCGCTATACCCCTTAAGATCACAATTTTTTGACAATAGAAATTGCACAAAGAATTTTTACCATAGAAATTTTCGAGGAAATTAGCTAAGAGTTAGGCTCCCTTTCCTCTAGAAGGGTTTTACTAAAACGGTTAGAATAGCTCGGAGTCGCAAATACCGTATGTTCCATACAATATTCTGAAATTTTGGGATACCAATAACTATATGACTTCATAAAAAACTTTCAACTACGTGAACACGAAATGTCAGAGCGGTTTTTTTCGATCTTCTGTTTTTTAGCGCGGTAATTTACAAAATTATCGTTTTTCTAAAACCGCTCTAAAGGAAGGTCAATATTACACGTTTTTTGTATCTTTTACAGGTTATTTAAAATTTGGATGTAACATGGGGCCCAGATTTGCCTTAACGACGAATTTGAAATAAGGAATTTCAAATAAAATCGGTTTTAATGTTGTTCAAGCTATCTTGTAGAGATTTTTCTGGTCATTTTAAGAGTTTAAGGATTTTTTATTTATGAAAAATTTCAAAAAAATGATTTTAAGGGTCATTTTCGTGATTCACAGGTTGTATGTGATCCCAGTCTAGCGAAGCCGTATGAAGTGCTAAAAGGTTTTATTTTTTGGCCAGTGAAATAAGGCGTTTTTTTCGTTACCGCATTCTTTTTGATTGAGGGTCGGCGCCATATTTTAACCCTCTAACGAACCGGTCAAAGTTCAGGTCAATTCTCAAGTTACATCGCATAGACTTGTAAAGTACCCCAAAAGAATTCGGAAATGGTCGACTTTTCTGATGAACGTATTAGCAATATGGGTCAATTATAATACTGAACTGTCGCTAGAGAGCAAAACTGGTCAACACCCAAAGGTCAACCTCAGGTTCCATCGTTTTAGACTTGCAGTACCTCAAAAGAATCCGGAAGGGTCGACTTCTTGATGAACGTAATTAGACATAGTGGTCAATAATGTACTGAAAGGTCGCTAGAGAGGCAAAAACTGAAGCAAAAAGCATGCGGTTAGAGGTCAAATAATTGGTCGCGCAACCTTCAATCAAAAAAAGGTACCAAAAACGCTTAATTTTCACTGCCAAAAATCAGCCTTTCTAGCACTTCAACGGTTTCGCTATAACTGGATCCACATACTTATGTAAATCACGAAAAATTGACCTTAATAATCGATTTTTTTGAAATTTTTTTCATTAAAAAAAAATCTCGTCCTTAAAATGACCAAAAAAATCTCTACAAGATAGCTTGAACACATTATAACCATTTTTTATTTTTGAAATTCCGTTTATTTCAAACGTCTAAGAATGTAATGAAAATTATGAAAATGAAATTTGACACAAAAAGGGGTTATATTTGCAGTTTTTTTAGACACGGGGTCAGAATTTTTTAAGAATGTTATGTGATCTATCGAAAACGTAAATTTGACACCAAAAACGGGTTTTAATATCTTAAAACTTGATTATTGAAACTTTTTAATGAAAACATGGTTTAGCGGGGCCAAAATTTCTTAAGGAATGTATTAAAATTATCAAAAATAAAATTTCGAAAGCCAAAAAGGGTAATTACACGTTTTTTTCTATTTTAACTCGATTATAGAAATAAAATGCTAATTTTCCGGGAGTTTAAAATGACAAAATCTTGATATCATGAAATAAATGATTAACATACAAAATAACTAAGACTTTCATTTTTCGGGACAATTCGCCCTATCTAAGACTTTGCTCATATGGTTTGATTTAAAAGATAGGAAGATCTTTAAGAGGAATTTTGCGTTAAATGATGTATATCTTTTTAACTCCGTAGTGTCCTTTGAGCATCCGTGGCTCCGAATGCCTTTTATCCGCAATTTAAGGACCCTTAATCATGTATGGAATAATAAATTTACATCAAATGATTCGATTCGATCTATTTGAATTAATTGACGTTTGTGGCGTTTTTTGTTGTAAAATTTTTACTGTATTACGGTACTTATTTTTTTGCAAAAATAAATTAAATCATCAAAAAAAGCCTTTGAGCAAGGATAGAAAAAGACTAAGACTTTTTTTCATTCTCTATAGCCCAAAATGATCCAAGTGACGTATTTTAAGGGAATACGGTTGGTAAATCGTAGTACTGTTTTTTTTTTCAAAAATTGCTTAAATCA
>SCLH01001015.1:78646-107768 GCA_004367855.1 Oikopleura vanhoeffeni | reverse complement strand
ATATAATTGTGAAGGAGGCCACGACTAACCGAAGCGACTTAGTGTCTATTATCACTGATAATTTATCAGTGTCTAATATTTAAAATATTTCCCCCATTCATTCTGTGCATCCCCAAAAGCATTATTTTTATGAAATATAAAAATTCTAGATTATTCTCAAGTTTAACTTTTGAAACCCACAAGTCGGTTAATAAGCTTGATAAAAGACTAAAACCGAAAAGTAACTTTTTAATAAAGAATAAATAATTACTGATAATCTGTACTAACTCCCGTAGTGGCCGACAATCTCTGGACCCGTAGTGTCAGAAGACCTTCTGAACTTTTGTTTCTTCTGAACTTTCGTTTCCAGACTTTTTAAGTCAAGCATATAAACAAAAATTCATAATTATTATATATTTTTTTAGTGATAATCATATTATTCAGAGAATTCTCTACAGCCCTTTTAAAACAATTTGTGAAAAAAGTTTATAAAAACTCATCAAATGTGAATAAGAAAATTAACAACTCTCTCATTTTCGCCGATTCTCACAAACATGTGCATAAGTAACCCGAATTTAGGGTTAATTTGACATTTTGACAAAATTGAATGTTTTTAACAAAATTCTCTTTTCTGCCCGGTAGTAAAATGACTCTTTTAAATTTTTGGAGAATATTTATTTCTCGTGATAAGAAAGATTTACTCTCTTCTTTTTTTCGCCTACGTATTCTTATGTAATCAGTATTTCGGAAGTTTTGACTTTCAGAAATGCTCTATTTGAACCGGAGGCCATACTGTAATGCAATAAAAGTCTTAGAAATTCGTTACGATTCTTTTAAGGGGTCTTTTACGTGATTTGAGTAATTTTGAAGAAAAGGCATCGTAAAGTTATTTGAAAAAGTACTCAAATTACATCAAAAAAATTCCAGGGTCTGTTTCAAACGTTTTTAAGACTTTTTTCTCATTACACCAAAGTCCGAATAAAATCACGTGACAAAATAATTCAAAAATAAGGCCTTGAATATGTCATATATTAATTCTTATTTCTTGAAATATAAGATCACGTGACCTTTATGGAAAATATTATTGTGTTCAAAACTCTTAAATTAGGTGTTTATTGGCCCCTAAAAATTTTCGGCGTAATTTGATCACTATTTGTGTACTTAAACCAAAACCTTATATCCTAATTTGAACGTCAAGTGATCGTTTTGGACTTTTGTGTATTTGTAAAAAGGTCTTAAAAACTTTTAAAGAACCACTTCATTTTTTTAAAAAATTGATTTAAGTAATTTTTGTAATGGGAAAAAAATCTTAGAATTTTTTCTGATCCCGCTCAAAGGCTTTTTTTGATGATTAAAAATTTTTTTGCAAAAAATTAGTCCTGTAATTTACAGTAAAAATGTTCGAAAAAAAGGTCAATTATCCAAATAGCCGATCAATCACTTTGTAAACTGTCATTCATACATGATTAAGGGTCCTTAATTGCAATTAAAGGCCATCTAGGAACGAAAGTCCAAATAGACACTACGAGAGTTAATGAATAATTTATAAATTTTGGTGCTATCAAATTTCACTACCAACTCGAACTAGAAAATGTATAATTAATAAATGTGTACATTTCACTGTTTATACATTTTTCTATGGACTTGGTTATAAAAACAAGCGATAAAATTCAATTTCAAACTTAACTCGTAGACTCGATTTTAGCCAACGCGTCGTGAATCTAAAATATTACGCGTCGCCATACTTTTAAATCAGGCATATTAGCAAGTTTTATTATCCACATTCATTTTTCAATTTAGCTTAAAATAATTATTCAGCCATTTGCTATACAAATGAAAAAACAAATAAAATTTTAAACGAATTTAAAGGCATTTTATTGAGAGATAAGAAAAACAAAGAGTCTTGCGAAAATTACCTCTTGTTAAAGACAAAAGGTGCATGATAAGATGAATTAAACCTTAATTTATATTTGCCAATAACCTCTTGTTAGCAGACAAAGTGCAATGATAAGATGAAATTTAAACCTTTAATTTATATTTTGCCAATTACGCTCATATAACAAATTCAAATGATTTTTCTATCGCATTGTCTAAAACTAAATTGTATGTTTTCTACAAAATTCTCCAGTATATGACTCTTAAATTATTTGGATCTAATTTCTCGTGATGAGAAAAGAAAGAGAGAGACACACGCCTACGCATTAACTTCTCACTAATTCTTATGTAATCAGTGTCCCGGAGTTTTGGACTTCTAGACTGCTTAATTTAAAACCGAGGCAATTTAAATTCAATAAAAGTCTTAGAATTCGTGACGATTCTTTGAAGGGGTCTTTCACGTGATTTGAGTACTTTCGAAAAAAGTCATTGTACACGTAATGTAAAAAGTACTCAAATTACGTCAGAAAAATTCCAGGGTCAACTTCAAAACGTTTTTAAGAGCTTTTTCCTCATACACACAATGTCCGAAAAATCAGGTGACGCAATAATTTCAAAATAGCGTTTGGAAATTATTTCATAGATTAAATCCTTATTTCTCGAAAATAAGATACGTGGCACGTGTTTGGAAATATTATTATGTTCAACCACTCTTAATTAGGTGTTATTGGCCAAAAAATTTTTTCGGCGTAATTTTGATCACTATTTGTTTACTTTCACCAAAACCTTGTTTCCAAATTTAAAGGTCACGTGATCGTTTTTTAACTCTGACTGTGATGGAAAAGTCTTAAAAAACTCCTAAAGAACATCTTCACTTTTTTCAAAAATGTGATTTAAAGCAATTTTTAAAGAAAACACAGTACTATTTTTGCCGACCTTATTTTTGAAAATATACGGTCACGGTGAATCCATTTTCGGGCTTTGATGTTATGGAAAATGTCTTAGAATATTTTTTCTGATCATTGAATGAAAGTTTTAATTTTGTGATTTAAAAAATTTTTTGCCAAAAAATAAGTAACTGTACATACAGTAAAATTTTTCAAAAAAAAAAACGCTACAAACGTCATTTTTGTTTCGAAGTTTTAATCGATAACTTATAACTGAACTTGTCATCAATGAATTGAGCGTTCGTAAAATGCGATTAATGGTGGTGCTGGCGACGCGTTGGCTAAAATCGAGTCTTACGAGTTAGTTTGAAATTGAATTTTATCGCTTGTTTTTATACCCAAAGTCCATAAGAAACAATATATAAACAGTTGAAATGTACACATTTATTATTATACATTTTTCTAAGTTCGGTTGGTAGTGAAATTTGATAGCACCAAAATTTATAATTATTCATTAACTCTTCGTAAGTGCTATATTTGGACTTTCGTTCCTAGATGGCCTTTAATTGGCAATTAAGGACCTTATCAGTATGAATGACAGTTTTACAAAGTGATTGATCGCTTATTTGGGGAATAATTGACCTTTTTTTTCGAACATTTTTACTGTAAATTACAGACTAATTTTTGTTCAAAAAAATTTTTAATCATCAAAAAAAGCGCTTTGGAGCGGGCAATCAGAAAAATTCTAAGATTTTTTTCCCATTACAAAATTACTTAAATCAATTTTTTAAAAAATGACGGTGGTTTTAAAGTTTTTAAGACCTTTTTACAAATACACAACAAGTCCAAAATCGACTCACGTGACGTTCAATATTAGGATATAAGTTTTGGTTTTAAGTACGACAAAAGTGAATCAAAATTAGCCGAAAATTTTTAGGGCGCCAATAAACACCTAATTTAAGAGATTTTGAACACAATATATTTTCCATAAGGTCACGTGATCTATATTTCAGAATAAGAATTAATAATATGACATATTCAAGGCCTTATTTCTTGAATTATTTTGTCACGTGATTTTATTCGGACTTTGGTGTAATGAAGAAAAAGTCTTAAAACGTTGTTGAAACAGACCCTGGAATTTTTTTGATGTAATTGAGTACTTTTTCAATAACTTACGATGCCTTTTCTTCAAATTACATCAAGATCACGTAAAGACCCCTTAAAAGAATCGTAACGAATTTCTAAGACTTTTTTGCATTACAGTAGGCCTCCGGTTCAAATAGAGCATTTCTGAATGTCAAATTCCGAATACTGATTAATAGAGAATACTTCGCAAAAAAAGAAGAGAGTAAATCTTTCTTATCACGAGAAATAAAATTTCTCCAAAAATTTAAAAGAGTCATTTTACTACCGGGCCAGAAAAGAAGAATTTTGTTAAAAACATTTCAATTTTTGTCCAAAATGGTCAAATTAACCCTAAATTCGGGTTACTTATGCACATGTTTTGTGCGAGAATCGGCGAAAATGAGAGAGTTGTTAATCTTTCTTATTCACATTTGATGGAGTTTTTATAACTTTTTTCACAAATTGTATTTTAAAAGGGCTGTAGAGAATCTCTGAATAATATGCATTAATCAACTAAAAAAATATATATAATTCATGGAATTTTTGTTTATATGCGCTTGACTTAAAAAGTCTGGAAACGAAATCAGAAGAAACAAACGTTCAGAAGGTTCGTTCTGACACTAGGGTCCAGAGATTGTCGGCCACTACGGAGTAGTACAGATTATGCAGTAATTATTATATCTTCTTTTAAAACGTTACTTTCGAGTTTTTAAGTCTTTATATCAAGGCTTATTAACCGGAACTTGTGGGTTTCAAAAGTTAACTTGAGAATAATCTAGACTTTTTATATTTCATAAAAATAATGCTTTTGGGGAATGCACAGAATAATGGGGAATATTATTAAATATTAGACACTGATAAATTAATTCAGATGATAATAGGACACTAAGTCGCTTTCGGTTAGTCGTGGCCTGCCTTCACAATTATTATTCATACACTACAACTAATACAACTACAGTCCCTGAGCCCTAAAAGTAGTCCCCTTTAAGGAGGTTCCCTTCGGAGTTTTTGACTTTCGATTCTATGTCAAATTTATGATATTCGCTTAAATTTAAAAATAATTTGGCTTATAGTATTTGGACAAATTCCGAGTTCAAAATTGTATTTTCAAAGCTTATCTGTCGGAACATTAATTTTTCGAGCGCCAAAGATTTCGAGCGTGATGAAAAAAAGAAATGAATCGCGGCGAAAAAAATTAAATTCCTGAATGTTTAGCGTACGCGTTTTAATCTTATTTCTTCCAAATATTTTCATATCTTTTTACCCATTCTTGAATTTAATTACATTTTAATGAAAATAATATTATATTTGATAATAAAACCAATATGAGGATTTCTAGTGGCTGGAAAATCATGTTCATCATAATCAAGGGGTGATTATTTTAATTTGATGCAACTGCTGCGTTTTAATTAGCATCGCTTAGTATGGCTTTGATCTCATTAATGTTTGAAAATTTCCGGACATGTTTGTTTTCTCAGGAACATCAAATAAACTAACAGCCATGTCCGTTTTTTGTTTGAAACTTCGCAATGGTTCCCAGTTGTTTTTTTCAGCACTTTCCCTTTATCACTTTTTAAGCAAGAAGAATGAAGTCGTAACAGATTTTTATAACAGTTCTGGATTCCTTTCCGTGACTAAACTGTCAACCATTAAAGTTACCATAGAGAAATAAAACAAAAAAAAAAAAATTTCAATTTTTTCATATTTTCGAACTTTGGTAGCTCTAGAAAAATCAGCGTTCATGAGCGCAAAATCTGACTTAAATTAAATGATGCCGAATGTTTATTTACTTGGTTAGAACGAAAATTATTTTTCATCAGTTATCTCAAACGAACTTCTAGCGTGACAGTAAAAATATTCGTAATTTTTTCCAAATTTTAGAGTTTGAAAATTTTTTTTTTCAGGATCTGATAAATTAAAAGATTGCCTCATAAGTGTCAGGAAATATGTGTATAACTAAAAATTTGTGTATGTTTAGTTGCTCAAACGAATTGTCGCAAATCTGAATTTCGTTTTTTCATCGTTTTCTTGCGTAAGGTTAAAATATTTTTGGCACCCTCCACAGAAAAACAAATCAGGCAGAGGAGATTTTGTTTTATCAGTCGTCAAAATATCAAGTCTGTAAGCAATATCCGTCTTCCCGTAGATAAATCACGTTAAAAAACTTAAACAGCCGACGGGAACTCTCTTAAAGCTTCGCTTAATCCGAGTGTTTACTTTCATTGCGTTGATAAAATTATTAGGTTTCAAAAGACGATTTTCCCCCGGGGATGACCCTCCCCTATGACCTTAAGCGACAGAGAAAGCGCATTCTAAAAATTATGATAATTATACACTTTATTGTATTATTTTTTTTTGCAGATTATCCCAGATAAACTCGAGATGTTCTATAATTGTTGAATATCAAGTTTCGGCGCCAAAATATGTGTAGTTATTTGCTTAGCGGGCCTCTCTCAGGTATTCTTGATTATCCTCTTTAAAAGCCGGATGTTCAAATTTATCATTAAAATCGGAAATTAATCACGCGAAACGTATGTTTTTTAGACTGTTATTTTCTGACAGTCAGAAATCCCGACAGGATCTTGACTCTTATTTCAGATAAAACTCATAATTACTGTATTTTTTTTATTTGAGACAGTATTTGATGATACCTTATTTTCAATAACACACTAACATGCTCAAAGGTCCCTGACAGTTATTCAAAGGTCCGGAAAAACAAACGTCCTGTCACTTTTCGAAATTTTTGATTTTTTATGAATAAAACTGTTGACTTTTAAGTAATTGGCTCCATGGGAAAAATAATAATTATGTTTTTACATCGGTTTTTAGACCTTTTTCCAGAAAGTCCCGTACGTCTTCCCAAACATTCCTCTTAACGACCAAAGTTGCCTCTAGAAGTAAATAGGTGTTCCACGTCTGAGTACCGTGGTGTATTCTCATCATCTAATATTTTTGCAATCTTACCGCAATATATAAATTTTTTTATTACATTTCAGCTTATATTTGAAACTTTAAAACAATATTTTCTTGAAATTTTTCACTGAGGATTGAGCCTTGAAAGCAATCAACTGCAAAATTAAATTCACTCGGGTCGGATCTTAAAGCAAATCGTCTTTGATCAGCAAAACTTGAAAAAATCCAAAGAAAAATTTGTTTTTTTCAACTAGAAAAATGGACCGACCCCTATAAGCGGCTTAAATCCCCTATGACCCCTTAAGACGACAATTTTATAAATTTTTAAATGCGCATCAATATTATATGAAAATGCATCTTTAGGGACTGTAACAACTTTCCAAAAATTTTTAATTATCTATACTTACAAAAAAGACGCCACATTCAATCAAAAGGCCCAACACGTTTCTATTTCTTCAGTAAAAACAGTTTTAAATGGTACTTGACAAAGCAAGGTTTTATAAATTTGGGAACACTATCAAAATGCGTTAAGATGTAACAATTAAAATGTTGGTTTTTTCAATTAAGTTAAATAATTTTTACATTGTAAATTTATCTATTCTTCACTATCCTTACTTCTCTCAAATTTTTTCGGACCTTTGAAGAGGCCCTTAGTGAGGGGGCCCTACGCTCTAAATAACATTCCACTGGAACTTATCTACGTTTTAACATTCTCGCTAGTGTTTAAAAAAAACCTACAATTATACATTCCCAATTTTAAAAGTTTTTGTAAAAATTTTAATTTTACTTTGATTTATACAACTGATTTTTAAAACAGTGAATCACTTGCTGCATAAAAATTTTACAGTTGGACATCGTTTAATTATTTTAATAAAATACAGCCTTGAGTTTTTTTTATAATGGGTCTTGTGAATTTACAAGATTTATCATTTACGTTGAAAAAAATGTTGATTATCGGCAACATTCAACCTGAAAAACTAGACAAAAATTCTTAGATCTCCTGTTGGCTTTTTTTCGCGATGAAATCTCCTGTAATTTTTGCGTTAACAAGCACAGTTGACCAAATTAAAAAGTACGATGTGGGACTACTGGACTCAAAAAGTGAAAATAGACAAAAAAATTATTCAATTTTATTTCTACCCTAACAGATAGAATATAATGCTTTTTCAAATGGAGTATTTGGTAGCAAATTGCGTCTAAACGAATTTTGTGTCTTGTAATTATCCCAACAATTCACCTTTACCTCATATTGAACTTATTTGGGCGGTAAAAGCTATTAACTTACTTTTTGAAATAAAGTTAATTGAATCAGACCATTAATTATTGGTGATGACAATATTTCATTTATCAAAAGACTCAGACTGCTAATTTCCACAAACAGTTTATATCGATAAGTGCAATATTGATTATGAATTACAAATATTACGATGTCATTACATCAGAATTAATATATTCTGCTTTAGCTGAGGTAATACCGCAGTTAAAAATAGCCCAGCCGTCGTACGGCCTGTGGACCAGAATTATTTGATGCCGATTCTCTAGTTTTTTTCATTACGGTGACCTACGCAATCAAGTCTTCAGCGTTGAAAATTCAGAAATTATCCCGCTAATGATGGAAAAGGCTTTAAATTAGTCACAAATAAACTTCTATTATTAAAAAATGAAACGTTTTTAAGGTATTCAAGCCTGAGTGAAGTGTGTGATCCGTAGCTACATAGCGGGAAGAACTCAGAGGGCGAAGGAATCTCCACTACACATTAATTTGTATAACTTCCCTATCCAATATTATACGTTTCGAAGCAGATTCGGACTATACGTTAGTGGGAAGAAACAGTCTCAATTTTTTCTGTAGTTAGCCTCAATAATAATATTGGATAGAATTTGAGATTTATTTGGAAATAAGTACTGTAATTTCTAAAAAAAAGAGCGAAAAATTTTTGGCAAAAAATTTCGTATCTTTCACTTGGTCGAACGTGATCCCATTAAGGTGGGTGAACCTGGAGAGGAGGATTTTGGAAGGTCTTCACAAATGACCCCACGACCTATGGGGTCGATAGTTTTTTTTTTGATAGTGAATTTGGGAGAAAAAACCTTTCACAATTTTTCAAAAATGACCAAAATATCGTGGATTTTCGGCAAAAAAAAATTTTTCGATCCAACATTATATTTTGAAAATTTGGAGACCATGTAACCAGCATTGAGAGGTGTTTTAGTCCTAACACTGAAGAGCTAGTCGTAAAAAAATTGGGTGCGTTGCCAGGAAAATAATAATCTCGATTTTCTGGTTTGAGCTGGACATGATTTCACAATATTTTATTAGTTTAAACAAGATACCCGGTAAGAAGTCCTTTGAATTTGAAATTTCGGATCTTAGGGTTGTTTTTTGACGCTTTGAAATTTTCGTTAGAAATTTTTTTGACTCCGACCACTTAGGTGGCGCTTGTTTAATGTTGTCAAAATCGTTTTTTCAACGGAAAAGCAAAATGTTTCAGCTCACATTTAATTGCACATCCTTTGCCGAGTATCTCCCAGTAAAGCCCTTTCAGGAGCTCTGGGCGGACGAATCGGCCATCATGGAACCAACGGCTAAATATCAGGGCGAGCTTGAACGGACGAAAAGAGTTCAAAAAACAATCTGGCAAAAGGTCAAGATTTAGAACATTGACGTAAATTATACTTTTTTTTTTAATAAGTCTTTCTCGTTGAGGTTTAAACACAGTGAGTTTAAGAGGGAAAGCAGTCTGGCAGCGTATCCCTGTTTTTGAACGATATTGTAGCCTGTTTTGTCAAATGAAATGGCACCAATTAATAAAAACAAACTTTATGGTAGAGTAATTCACTATTGGGTTTACATTGTCGACTCAAGAATTAACAAACCCATTAAGGCTTTTTTATTTTAAAATGTATCAGAAAGACAACAATTCTCAGAATTGTGTTTTTTGCATTTTTTTTGGAGGGTTGAAGGTCACTTTGAGCGATATATCGCTTGTTTTCACAAGGACTTGAGAAATTGTCTCTTTTCCAATTTTTCTTGCGTTTTGAAGGAAACTGGCGCAAAATGAACTTGTGTCGTGGTAACGACATAAAAGTTGCCAATTATAATGAAAGGCCAATTTGGCACAATCTACGCGAGTGGTGTACGCAGGGCTCAAACCTTTTTTTATATAATCCTTATCCACAGAAGTACATGGTGAAAACGTTTCTGACCGCAAGACTGGACGTTCGAATCCCAGTGAACCATCCGACGCACGACTTGTTTTGTTATATCCCTTTATACTTTTTTGGTAGAGAATGCGTAGCCTATCGGAAGTAGTCTATCTAGCCTTTTAACCTGTAATTTTTAAACGCTTTTGTGGCTTAGCATTCTAAACCAAAAGTGATAAAGGGAATGAAACGGGACAAAGACAACACCCCTTTAGTATTCCTACACAATGCATTAAACAAAATCCGTGGGGTCCACTGGGATTCGAACTCCAGCCCTAAGGGCAAAAGTTTTTTCGCCATTGAACCTTTCCGTGTTGGATTAAGGCTTATGTTTGTTCTATCAATCGTTGCTCAATATGTGTATTTAAAACGGCCTAGACAAGTAAGTATTTCGGCCGTTTTCATAAAATTTTGAAATGGGAAAAATTGAAGGTAACATTGATCGACCTGACGAAAAGTGACCAGGTCTGACGCTCAACTAACCGGGAAATTTCAAAAAAATCGACCCGGACCTGGTTGAATTTTCATAAAATCTGGATCCCTGGTAACCAGCTGTTTTCGCCACAAAAAATTGGGCTTACGGATTAATGGTCGAATTTAATGATTTTGACTTAGTTCCTTTCAAAATCGATTTGGAATATTCTGTTGTCAACATATTTTGGTTAAAATGTCCTATGGATTAAAAATTCGTTTTTTTTTACCATTTGTTTTGCTAAATATTATTTGAAGGTTGAAATAAGGGTGTGAAATATTTGCAAGCCTTTTATAACATGATGCCAAAACTTTTGTTTTTGTTCTTGCATGTTGATATATGTGCGCCTTGAGCAAGCGCTATCTTTAATGTTATAGTCGCAACAATTTCCGCAACGCGATTTAGTCACGTGATTTATGCAAAATGACGTAATTTTCTTGAAAATCGGCATTTTAGTCAAATTTGTACGTCATTATGCTTCTTAAATAATGGTTCGAAAAAATAAACTTATCACGTTGAATCGCTAAGATTCAAACAAACAGGATATAGAATTAATTCTATTATCTTGTGAGGCACGAATTTTTGGGCCAATGAGAACCTTGCTTTTCAAAAATTTTCGAAATTTGAAAACAAAATTTTAGGTCTCCAAATTTTTTCTACACAAACATGTACTTTTCCGTTTATTCATAACTATCACATAATCAATGGCTCATTTGCTGTAACACCATAGGTTGAAAGTTTGATTGTTTTCTTCAAATAATATATTTTTGTGTTCCAATTTTCAGGTTTTAACATATTCAGTATATCATATTTGTATATGTTCTTAGTAAGGAAACTCTTACTCCTATTTTGCAGAGGGTAGGAATATCCCCTATTTCAGACTTTTGTTAATATCCCGGCCCTGATAAGGAAACGTAGTGTGTTTTTAAGTAGTAGGGGCCGGAGTATATTAACAAACAGTGTGAAAAGGATATATATATTGTCACATATAATATGTGACATATTATATGGTGTAATTTTACAATAAGTTTAAAAACTGTTTCAACGAATACAAGGTTGTTTGGGCCGACGGGTCACGACCGAAGATGCTGTGAATAATAGGCACTTGATGAAATCAGAACTGATTGTCGAAATACATTTGTTCAATTATTTTGAAGAATATTTTACTACTAGTCTCGGTTTTACTGCATCTTCGGTTTTTTTTAATAAAGTAAAAGAAATAAAACTTCATAAACTTGAATTTGTTCAGAATCTAGAAAATTTCCGCGCCATTTTTTTAAGTAAGTAATTTGATAAGTGTTTTTTCTAAAAAAAAAATTTCAAAATAAATATTACTTTCTTATCAACAATTTTATAAAAGATTTCTTAAACAAACCGAAACCAATACAGATTTTAGTTTATCGCTACTCAATTTTTAAACCCAATGCTATACACATACCACAGTTATATATTAACGGTGACATGGAAAACGGTTAGTACGGAAACATTGAGTTAGGATATACTTTTCAGAGGTTTTTGTCAGGACGTGTGATACATTGCTTGAACATACAATTTTTCTGGTGATTTTGTCTGAAGTTATTTATTTTAGATTTTTATGAACTTTATGAAAATAAAATAAATAAAACTCGTGGTTTATCATCCTTAATTTCTTTCTAGGCGCAAATATTTGGGGAAGTTAATATTAAATAATTTGAACTTTTTGAATAAAATAGAAACGATTTTTTTTTTTTTTTTTTTTTTTTTTTTTTTTTTTTTTTTGAAAATTTTCGATTGTTTAAAATCATCAATTTACGTTTGAGGTCACCCGTAACTGTATAAACTGATTTTCTTAAGTCGACAAAATGTCTGATTTTATATGTGAAAAAATGATTAGTCAGAGTTATTATCAGCGCAAATGCTAACAAACGTTCAACGAGAACTTTGGCGACATTTTGGTGTTATTTTGGTTATCGATTGGTGCGCGGCATGTTTTCACTTATAAAAATTAATTACATTAATCTCTACAAATAACTTAAAGCCTATATATCCTTAAACCATTAATCAAACAAAAAAAGCTCTGACACGCAGCCTGCGACAGGCGCGCGCGAGTTCGCTAGAGCATAAATTTTCATAATTTTTCTGAAAAGTCCTAAAAAAAAGACAAATAAACATATTATGATTTTGAAAACGCAGTCAGAAATATGGAAGCCAATGCTGAAAAAAGTTGAAGTGGCTATTTTTTTGTTTTAATGCACGATTCCAAAAAACAATCAGAAAAAATTTGGACAAAAATGAGGAAAATTTCTAATGCTTTGAATTTTTTTTAAATTTACGACTTCAAAATTAAAGTTTCGAATTCAATCTTTTTTTAAATATGACAAAATGATTTTTATAAGTAGATGCCATTAATTCTGGTTCAGCTAACGATAATAGACAAAAAAGTAAAACAACTAATTATTTCGTAAGTTAAATTGAATCCAGTCTTGCTGGTCGCATGCCACCCCCTTAAGCTTGAAATTTTATTTTTTTCGAAACATCTGTAGAAAAATTCAAGCCAAATTCTAGGAATTTTTTGGCATTTTTTTGAAGATTTAAAATGTTTTCGAATTCCGCTATTTTTTTAAACGGGATAAGAAAGGGTAAGTCTATCCGGGGCCCGGATAAAGGGATATTTTTCCCCCTTTCACCCCTATTCCCGGGTTTTTTTTGAGGATAAAACGGATACGGATGGAAATACGGCGGGATTCATTCTTTTGGAAGCTGGTTTATTCTCATTTCTATCCGTTTATTTAACGTGCCCAAATTGAAAATCTGAATGGTTTACCAAGCATGTCCACTTGGCCTTAAGGGAGAACCGACGAGAAAGTTAATTTTTGCTGCATTCTCATTTTTGATAATGTTTCATTCCAAGAAAAAAAAAAAAAAAAATTTTCGATATAAAAAAGATTTCATTACAATTTATATTTTTTTTTCAAAATTGACTCAGTTTACATTTTTTTTACTTAGTTTTTCAATGCGAATTCAAATATAGGAAGATTCAATTTCTACCATCGCGTATTTTGGTAATTGAAAATGTAGTTTACCGATTTGGGCGATTTTAGCCATCAAGGGTTGCCATCAAACCTTCGAGAGCCACCTTTTACAATATTAGAAATTTTGAAAATATATCCTGATTACTGACATTTCCAGCTTAGGGTTTTGCTAAGGTTTATTGCTCATTTCTATCTGTTATTAACGTGCTCCAAAATTACAAAATTGAATGTCTACAGGCGTGTCAACTTGTGGCTTTCTTAAGGCGGGATGATCTCTTTTGACACTATATTTTTGTCTATTTCTTGGCCTTTAGGGCCTTTAAGGGGTAGAAAATAATTTTAAAAACAGATTTTAAAATAGTTTTTTGTGCATTTACGGACTTTCCAAAGAGGTCCTGTTTCAAACATTATTAGAGATTTTCTAGCTAAAAATACGGAATTATCTGCGAAATTGAAAAAAATCCAAAAGTTCTTAAATTTTTTAAGTTTCTCGTCAATCCTGTGAAAAACATCTTAAGCATTTTCGTTTTTCTCATCGCTACTAGTTTTTCAGTATATTTCACCGAGAAAATGTCAATTAGAGTCGGATAATTTATCCACCAGAGAGTTGAAAATCCCAATTTAAAGCTTTTGCGATGTTTTTGAGTGGGAAAATTGGATTCGAAAAACGGGTACATCGAGACTCAAACTTGAGTATGGTGAAAATCTTTTTTAAAAAGTTAATAATTAAATTGCTTTTTTTTAAATTATTTACTGTAGTTCAAACATGAGGTTCATGTATTTTTCAAAATTAGTCATCATCAAAATGAGCTGAATTATTATCTCCAAATACTTTCGAAAAAGGGGCCATATTTTTTCGAATTTGATTCATTTTTTAGATTAGTTTTCAACTCTCAGCCGGCGCGGAACGTGTGTAGAAGATTGACTTTAACCGTTTTTTTCGACCCTTACATGTGCATAATGGGATAATTCGTCGACCGTGCCTGAAATTAAATTTTTCTAAATTGAAAAAAGCTATAGCTATTGAAAATTGAATAAAAGTAAATAAAGTTCAATTCGTGATGTAAACAATTTCTGAATACACACGTATAATGGGCCAGAAATTGTTTAAAATTCCCGATCAAATCCCGATCACCCGACCAAATTTTCAAATTCAATCCCCCCGGACCCGACCTAAGTGAATTTCCAATCTCGATTCCGATCGGTCGGAGATATTCCCGATTCGACTCGGATCCCCGTTTTAAAGGAGTAGTGTCCGCCAAAAAAAAGGTTTTGGCTTTGAAAATCTGTTTATATACTTAACCACGCCAAAAAAACGTTGGTGATGACGTCTCGTTGGCTTTTTAAATCATCGGTTTTCCCACAAGAGGGCGGGCAAAGTCGAAACGGAAGGTACCATTTTTTCTTTATGAGATATCCGATCAAACTTTATTTGTGTGTCATTAAGCGGCTTCTCAATAAGCAACTAATATAGTTTGTTTTTTTTTCTGACTATACAAAAATACAGTAGAAATAACTTACCAAATGTGGTATTTTGGCCGTTAGGACTTTATTCGAAAACCGCTTGAAACCATGTCTTAGTAGTACGATTTTATATGATTCTTATATTTTTATAGCATTGAATCCCATCAACCCTTTCAGCTAAAATACGAAATATCTTTGAAATAAAAAAAAATCAAATAACAGTTTTATTTTTTCGGTTCTGAACAGATCTTGTTGAAAAAAAATGTAAGATTTGCTGATTCATAAAACTATTAAAAATATGGCAATCATCTTATTCTAAACCAAACTATTAAAATAGATTTTTGGAGATATTACTAAAATTAAAAATGCTTGTCAATGACTTTTAACCTTAACAAGATAGAATATTTTAGTTAAATAGCAGGATGACGAGGTTGTATCAAAAGACAGTTACGCCACATTATAGACAATAATTAAGGGTTGATCGAGCGGCTAAAAGTTTTTAACACCTGGGGTCCAACCAGTTGATTTTACAATTCAAAGGATCAATAGTTTATAAAAACAATAGTTTGAATAAAATATTTAAGTTTTTTTTACGAATTTATTCATGCTAGAGAATTCTAGCGAAAATGTTTTGAAAAGCAGAGAAATATCGGTTAACTTTTGAACTCATGGTATGTTTGTAAACTTTATGTGTAAGTTCACCGTTTAATCGAAAGTTTGAGTCCGCTTAAAATATACAAAAATAAGTATAAAACGAGTAATAATAACGGTTTCTGATGATTTTATTACATTCTATATTTCTAACAGTAAACGCTATGGTCTTTGAATGTGTTAAATGTGTTCTGGATTTTTTCATTAATTAAGTTTCATATTTTCTAAGTTTAAATTGTTAAGTTTTTGTGCCAAGAACCAAAAGGGAAGCCTTGCTTCTTTTCCTACTTCTTGCTGCTCTCTTTACACTCGTCTCTCTGGGCTTCGCACGTTACGCCACGGAGCTTTTTTTTGTTTGGATTTAGTGGTTAACGGGATATATAACGCACGAGCATCGTTTTTTTGGTTTAGCAGATAGAACCCATAAAATGAATTTTATTTGAACGAAATAGAAACGCTAGTGCCATTTTTCCATTTGTCAAATTTTTTTTTTTTAAAGACTGGTGGTCTCACCTTTGTAACTTTGATTGTATCGTAGATACTCGTTGAGAATTAACAATCAAATACACTGCTTTGGCAAATTATAAATTATTTGATAACTTATTAATCATTTAATTTTTTATCATTGAATCTTTGTAATCTTGTCTAAGATCAGTGGACAAAATAGTTTGCTTCTTTTGGGCAGCTCAGAGAATTCACGCGACCAACACCTACCACTGTTTATTTTGGAAACAAATCATTCTTTGAGTCGCCGTGCCCGACGTTTTGTTTAAGCGCTTCCATACACTGATTCATAACTTTTGCACCAAACAACCGGTTAAAAAAAAAATCCATCGAAGCCTTATCAATAGAAAGTAAAAGTTATTAAGTTATACTGTATAAGTTATACCAGTTAACCCAATTTTTCTTTNAATGTGGATAATAAAACTTTGCTAATATGCCCGATTTAAAAGTATGGCGACGCGTAATTTTAGATTCATTTGAATTACTAATCTAAGAAAGGCTATCTTGCTGTTTTGAACAAAATAAATAACGTTGAAGTAGAAAGAATACTTGAGCGTTGGAGGTATAGAAAGTCTCGCGTCAAAGCCATTCTCATACATGGACGATTTGAAATACGGAATTTCAAAAATAAAAAATCGGTTTAAATGTGTTCAAGCTATCTTGTAGAGAAATTTTTTCTGGTCATTTTAAGACGTAGGATTTTTTTTATAAAAAATTAAAAAAAAATCGATATTAAGGTCAATTTTTTTGTGATTTTACAGGTAGTATGTGATCCAGTTCTAGCGAAGCCGTATAAAGTCCTAGAAGGCTCAATTTTTGGCCAGTGAAAATTTAGCGTTTTTCGGTTACCTGTTTTCTTGATTGAGGGTCGGCGACCAATATTTGACCTCTTATGACCGGTCAATGCCTTTTTTGCCAGTTTTTGCTCTCTAGCGACCTTGCAGTACATTATTGACCCATTGTTTCTAATACGTTTATCAGAAAGTCGACCCTTCCGATTCTTTTGGGGATACTTTTAAGTCTATACGATGAAGATTTGAGATTGACCTTAAACTTTGACCCTTAATCAAAAAACGGGTAACCAAAAAACGCTTTATTTTCACTGGCCAAAAAATCAGCCTTCTAGCACTTCACACGGCTTCGCTAGAACTGGATCACATACTACCAGAAAAATCACGAAAAATTGACCTTAAAATCGATTTTTATTTGAAAATTTTTCATAAAAAAAAATTCCTAGTTCTTAAATGACCAGAAAAAAATTCTCTACAAGATAGCTTGCACACATTAAAACCGATTTTTTAAATTCCTTATGTCAAATCCTCATGTAAAATGATTCTGTACGCTCAACTTTGAAAACTCATAAAACATATTTTTTTTTATTCGGTAATTTTCGATTTTCAAAAAAAGACCCAATGATCTTGTTACGCGCCAAATATTATGTTTAATAATTGAACTTCAATTTAAGTATAACATATCAAAAAATAAATATTCCGTTTATCACGTGATACTAGCCCATTGTCATATTGATAGAATGAATTGCCTTCTGAGTCAGAAGTTCTGACGATTCTGGAAATATGACTTTGAATTTTACAAAAAGTTCTTCGACAAACACGAATTACTATGATGCTTCATTCGATACTAATTTAGTTCCAAGAAACATCGGTCACTTTTAAGGTGGACGGGCAAGCATCGTTAAAAACAACCTACGCGAAACTGGTTTTCCATATCAGGGGTGTATTTGTTCATGAACGACAAATAATCTAAAACATCTAAAACATCATAATCTAAATTTGCGATATCTATTGAAACTGTCATTCGTCGGTTAATACTTTATTCAGAATAAAGTTAACAAGTCGCACTGTCGTCATTTCGTGATATATTAAATAATGTTGGAGATTAACGGTAAACTTCTTTCGATAATCCGAATTATAATTTTGAGGTTTCAGTCTAAAAAAACGCAGTTAAAAGTTTAAGCAATGCTTGCGCTAATCCTAATAATTTTGCATCTAACGGTTCATATTATTTTTTCTGTTAATTTCAAAATCTTCAAAATGGAACTTGAATTCATTCCAAGAAGTTAGAAAAACTTTCGAAGCCCTGGTTCATTGATTTCATAATAACTATTTGAGTCAGTATAACAANACTCCAAGTTGGGAGGCTAATTATTTTTGATAATAAACGTTTTTTCAGACTGATGACATCAGTTACTACCACAATGGTGATTATTATTGTAATTATATCATTTATGTTATTTCAGGGCAATTTCTTCTGAGGCTGGATAACGGATAATCTTTTATTCGCAAAAGTTCGGTTTTTATTATTTTCTGTTCACTACGCTGAAAATGACTTGAAAAATCAACATTTTGATGATTATTATACAGTAGAACGATGAAAATATACAGTATGTCACTTTTTTTCTTCCGTATTTTCCATTTATGATAAATCTGACTGACACCGACTGATTGGTCACAAGAAATAAAGCCTCTCGGTGATTGACTCACCGTGATTTATCCAAAATAGAAAAATGGACGCAAAAATGTGACATGCTGTAATTATAAATATTTTTATACATGTAGCATTATTTGTTCTTATCTTAAGGGCCTCGGTGCATTTTGGCAAATACGGATATGGGCTCTTGATGAAAAACTCTTTACAGGGTTTATATATTCTTCTCCATATGGATTAACCGCCCTCAGAGTCCAAATCCTAAATATTTGAATGATACAAACAACGCAAGATATTAGCACCCAATCAAAATCCTTGATTGCGGAATAGGCCGATTTCATTGGTCAGATTAAAAAAGGATCAACCAATCAGATTTCGCATTTTTCAAATATTTAGGATTTGTACTCTGAGGGCGGGTAATCCATATACCACCAAAGTAATATTTTATACTCCAGGCAACTTTTTTAACTAAAGAATTTTCGAGTCATTGCTTTTTAAAAAAACTTTAAGTTCGAATTCAACTTTTCGAATTCGACAAATTATGAGAAATTTTTGAACAAAGTTCCGAACATTATAAAAAAAAAGCCTTATTTTTCTTCAATTTTTTTCACAGTATTTGTTTCAAATCAACGAAAAAAACTCTTCAAAATGGCCATTTTAACTTTTCGCTTAGGTGACCACATATTTTTTATTTGCTATTTGAAAAATAAAATGACATTTTTTTGAGATTTTCGGTCGAAACTATTTGGAAATATTCTGAAAATTTTCCTCATTTCTTGTTCAAAATTTTCCAAACTAATTTTTCTGGAATTCTCAGCTAAAAATATTTGGAATGGCTACTTTCACTATATTTAAATATGTCCTCGTTTTGTTCATTCGCTCTTGTTTATACTCTGAATCATAATTTTTTTAACGATCTACGGATTGGCAGAAATCCATCGAAGCCCTCTTTAATCCAGAATTAGAGAAATTTTATTTAACCGAAAGTTGCCAAATTGGTAAGCCAACCTGTCGACCGTTTGAAATTTAATTTATTTCACTCATGAAAAAACTATTTTTTTCGATGTGCTAAAATTTCGGTTTTTTTCGTTCTTTTTCAAAAATTTCAATTTTAGATTTTGACTTAAGGGGGTGGTGTTAGTGATTTCTGACATTTTTGAGGCTTGGTACGGCTAAAATGATGACGGTAGAACATTTCTAATTAATGCATATGAAAGATCTATCCTTGATATCGCGATCCCATTAGACAATTCAGTACCACTCTCACCAACCATATGGTTAACCGCCTTTTAACAGGAGTCCCTCAGCTTTTTTCAAAGAAATAAGGATCCTAGAGCTTATATCGGAAAGTTTGGAGATTTGGTGAGAATCCGGAAAATTGTCTGAATTTCAGTTAATGGGAGCTATTTTTTCAATTTTTGCCTCAGAGGTCAGCAATCTGGTTGAATATGACGAAAAATGGTGGTTTTTCGACGTTTTGATACAAGGCTTTTTCTGTGGAAATTGCCAGACCAACGTCATTTTCCGATATAACAAAGCCCAAGGGTTGGTGACATCAATTGGGAAGTACTTTTGTGAATTTGGCCTTATTGGCCTGTAAATCGAGAAAAAGTGCGGAATCGAAAATTTTAAAAGAAAATTAGAAAATCTAAATGCCACCAATAAAATTCGCTTGTATACGATTTGCTGGAAACGATATTAGCAAACTATGGTTTCATTTTCACACAAGCGGATTCTAGAATTAAAAAATGGGTTTTTCTATAATATTTTGCTTTTGCTCTCTAGCACTGTTTGTGTGAAAAATGAAGACCAAAGTTGCTAAATATCGTTTTCAACATCATCCTACAAGGAAGCTTTTGGGGCATTTTAGATTTTTCTATTTTCACACTTTTATGTTGAAATTTTCGATTCCGCACTCTTTTGTCGTTTACAGTCCAACAGCCCTTTGGGCTTGTTATATAGTTCCGAAAATGACGTTTTTGGAATTTCCACAGAAAATGCCTTGGTATTAAAACCTCGAAAAAACACCATTTTCGGCATATTTAACCAATTGCTGAGCCCTGAGGCAAAAATTTAAAAATAGCTCCCATTCACTAAAATTCACACAATTTCCAAGATTTTTCCAAAATCTCAAAAATTTCCGATAATAAGCTTCTAGGATTCCTTGTTTCATTGAAAAAAGCCGAGGGACGCGTGTTTAACCGCGTTAACCAGGTGGTTGGTAGGTTTTGGTACTAAAGTGGCAAATGGAATTTTGAGATTAAGAATAATCTTTTATTTTGTCTCCTCATTTTTATCAGTTTGGCCGTACCAAGCCTCCAAAATGTCAAATTCACCATACACCACCCCCTTGAAAAAAGTATGGATTGAAACTAAATAAATTTCAACGGTGGTCAGGACCGTTTTTTTTAGGCCACCTAATTATAAAAAAAATAGAAAATAAATTTAACTGTAAATTAAGACCCCTTCATAGCAAACGCGCGTTTTGAGTGTTTATTTCAAAAGACGATTTTTAAAGTAAAAAAATCATCTGAAAAATTTTCCAGATTATAAAAGTAAGAGCTGAAAAAACCAGTGGGCAAATTGTGTTCAAAAAAAGTTTTATCAGAAAAATTTTGAAGTGGCAAAAAAAGTTTCCCTGCGTCAGGAAAACAAAAAAATTTTAAAGAAAAGTGAAAATCTGTTTCAAATTGCACCGGGAGGCCTTAATCTTTGGGCCTATTATTTTCACCGATCGACAAAAATCCATTAACTTTGAAAATATTAATAAGTTTTGATAATTTTCATGGTCAACAAAGCAGAACAAAATAAAACAGTTTTTTCAATTGATAATATGTACGTTCAAAGGACTAAATGGCTCTTTGCGGACATATAGATCTCAACCACGTTTGAAGTTGGCCAGCGTAACTCAAATGATGCTTGATGCGTGGTGATGATTGGTTCAGGTAAACTCCCTACATTTTAATCGGTTCCCGAGTCGGGAATCCCGACCGCATTTGGTCTGGAAATCTATATTAACTTTGAATAAGAGGAGAGAATTTTCGAAAATCGAAATTTCTGCTCTAGACAAGCTTATTTCTCGCCAGACCAGAGACTTTGGGCCATAGTCTATGGCCCACTGAAGAGATTTGTAGTGTTCAAATTTTTTTGAACGTCTCATTATGAGACTTTCATATCATTTTTTCCTTCAAGAATAGAAATCTATTTTAAAAACAGAATTTGTTTAAAGGGTTTTTATTCTAGAAAGAGAAGTTTGTATTTATTTATAATACAAAACAAATAGGATATATCATATATGTTGCATTCAGCGATTGTATGATGTGGGCGTAGCTATGTGTTTTGTATAACCGGCCAATGAGTGTAGCGCATTGTTAACACACAACTCCGCCAACCCCTGATTCGTATTGTACAAGAAAAATAGACTTGGATTACGACTGATTGGTGTCATAGATGTAGATAAATGTGTTTAAACCAATACAAATCATTATTTAAAATTGTTGGTCAGGCGATAATACAACCGATAGAACACCAATAGCTTTTTATAATGATTTGTATTGGTTCCAACACACTGAATTTACATCTTTGACACCATGAGGTATTTTTCAAGTCTATTTTTCTGTATTTGAACAGAACACAACTTTATCCAGTTATTTATGTTTCGACCTTGTCGTCACAATTTTGTTTGTTACAAGGGAACTGAAAAAATGGTGATCGTGACAAATTTTGTGTTTAGGCCGAAAATAAGTTCGAAAGTTTTATTATTTGAACTTTAGACACGATTTCAACTCTTCTGTTACAGGATGTCATTTTTATTTAGTAAACCCTTTTTGTCCAAAACAGTTTTCACAAGACTCGAGGACAGAAAAATTCTTAATATATTAACCCCACTCATTTTCGATTATAAAACTTTAACAATACAATATTGTCAATACTAACCTCTGAGAGTTTTTTGTCCTTACATAATATTAAATTTAAATGTTCGCCGAGCAAGATTTAAATTTACTCGAATCTTTAAAAATTGGCTAAAAGATACAATTTCTGATACAAAGCGAGAGAAAACAAAGCTTCAATTTTTAAGGAACGCAACTGCATAACCTACCTTAATTTAATAATGTGCCGATAGGAAAAGTTTCGAATCCTACGTTGATTGAGATCAAAAAGTAAATGGCAAACTAACTGTGTCAAACGATTTGTGTAAAATAATGCCAAAAAAATGACAAAATTGACCAAAGTTTTTTGAAAAAATTTTTTAAACGAAAAATTGTACATGTGAATGAAATAAAAAATTCAATTATATAAATTTTTCGTAAAAAAATTTCCATATTCTAGAAACTTAATGTTTAATTTTAGAAAAAAACGTTTGAAAAGCAAGGTTAATTAAACCACGTGATACTTCCTCATGGTAGGCTCCAGGAAATGTATATTGTTAGTTTTCTCGATTTAATGAAATTATCTGATGCTTATTACGATATCAAGAAAAATATGGTATAAGAGAACCAATCTGACACAAATTAAATATTTTTTAAAAGCATTTCATTTAATCCAAACTAATTTTGAAATAAATTATTTTGAAATTTCACTCCCAAAGAAATATTTTTGCTCCAGATTTGTCCAGATTGCTTTTTTTAAGAAATTATACTCAAACGACTTACGTAAAAACCGGCTCATTTGAAATTTCAATGCCAGATTTCGGTCGTAAATTATTTTTCGGAAGTACGACTTAAGGGGGATCGGTGCAAATTGACAGATTTGCACTTTTTAAATTTGTTTTTTCTTGATGGTAAACTTTTTGCCACTTCCAAATTTTCGGATAAAAACGTTTTCGGACGAAAGTTGACACTTTTGAGCTTACTTCGTTTAATCTGGTTTTTTCAGATCGATTATTGTTACTTTATAAATCGTTTTTAGAAAAAACACTCAAAAAACGCGCGTTTGCTACCGAAGGTGTCTAAATTAAAGTGAAATTCATTTTGTATTAATAAGAAGCCGTAAAAAACTGTCTTGACCATCAGTTAACATTCATTTAATTTGTTTTTATATGATTTCTATGTCAAAATCGAAAATTTAAATTTTTGAAAAAAGTCAAAAAAAATCAAAATTCTAGCAAATAGAAAGAAATATTTTTTCATGAGTTAAATGAAATTAATTTGAAATGATGGATGTGTCGGCTTTCCAATCTGACAAATTTAGG
The DNA here is from genome assembly GCA_004367855.1 of Oikopleura vanhoeffeni. Classification (NCBI taxonomy): domain Eukaryota; kingdom Metazoa; phylum Chordata; class Appendicularia; order Copelata; family Oikopleuridae; genus Oikopleura; species Oikopleura vanhoeffeni. Next base: position 84,047 of record SCLH01001015.1, on the reverse strand, counting down.
TGAATTTTTTTTAATTCTTGATAAAAGAGAGCTTCGATGGATTTCTTCCAAATCGTAGTTTCGTTGCAAAAATTATCATTAAGTGTATTAACAAGAGCGAAGAAACAAAAAGAGGACATATTTGAATAATATAAAACCTGGTATTCTCAATTTTTTCAGCTGATGATTCCACAAAAATAAGTTTGAAAATTTTGAAAATATTTCCAAATATTTTTTACCAAAAATCAGAAAACCATGTCATATGATTCTTTAACCTCCTCACACCCAGAACTTCGCCTCACACCCAAAAGCCTATCTAAAGGCACTTCTTTGAGCGCTTATCACAGGAAAACTGGACAAGATATCAATTAACTTATTTGTCACTGATTGAGATCAAAGATAGAATTAAGTGGATAACACGTAACATTTTTAAATTTCGGAGTTTGTGAAATAGATAACTGCGAGAGAAAAGAGAGGTTCACTCACCTTGTATTTCTTGAAAAACCATACATTTTTTACAATGACATATAAGTTACAAATTAACAAGTTAGACTTTAGCTATTTATAGCTGGTCTCAAATTTGAAATATGATATCTCGATCGCTTACAAAACAATTATTCATATCGCAGTAAAATGTGAAAAATATTGCTAATCAGCTGAAAACTCAAAATCAGTACCACCTTATGTTCTATATTTGATGGATTTGTCTTTGTCGGCTTTATGAGGGTTTAATTGCCCTTCAATATATTCGAAAAAAAAATTTGAAATTTTGTTTTCATTATTTGGAGTTTCATAAAAATAACTTGTGAAAAAATTGATCTTCGTATAGAGACTGCAGAAGAAATGAACTTATATCGAAAGAATCCTTAAATACTTTCCTGAAAACTGGCTTCTCAGAATTTTGATATTATGTATCGTTTTCACACAATTAATTTTTTAGGAAATTTTGGCGAAAATCCTAAAGAAAAGTAGGAAAAAATATCTTTCGAACGGCTAATCGTATAAAATTTTCAGTAATATTATTGAAATTAGATTGCAAACTCTATGACAAATTTGAATTGTAGGTCTGTGACGATGTTATTTCTGCGCCGTTTTGGCTCCCGGAAATTTTTTGGCCTTCAGATAGTCAAAGGGTGTGTGGAGGTTAAAGAGCATATAAAACATATGTGGTTATCCACGCGAAAACTTAAAGTAGCCATTTTGAAGGGTGTTTTTTGTTGATTTAACAAATAATGAAAAAAAAATTAAACAAAAAATTAGACATTTTTTTATAATGTTCGGAACTTTTATAAAAAAATTCTCGTTATTTGTCAAATTCGAACTCAAAATTTTCTAAAAGAACAATAATTCGAAAATTCTGTAGGCACAAAAGTTGCCTGGATAATGAAGCATTACTTTGATGGTATATTAAGGGGAATATATCGATCACGGCGGCCATAAGGACATTCTAACCACGATTAATTCTCAGCTAAAAAAATGAAGGCAGCGAAGAGGCAATATTTTGAATTTGGGGCGGCCACAAGGACATTCTAACCAAACTGATATTTAAGGGCGGCCACAAGGACATTTTAACCATACTGATATTTCAGGGCGGCCACAAGGACAATTTAACCAAATTGATATTTAAGGGCAGCCAGAGGGGCAAAGGGCCATTTTAATTGATGAATTCGAACATTAATTTTAAGTTACTTTTTAGGTGCCCCCCTCTGGAGCAAAAAGCGTAGTAGGTATCGAGAAACAGTTTTTTGTATCCGATAGCCAGCCAAACTTTAACCAATGAAAAAAAATTCGATTTTCAGCATCTACCGGTTTACCGGTAATCAGCTGAAAACACTGTTTATTGGCGGTTTAAAGAGAACTGATCATATTTTGACACCTGACACCAGCTGGTGGAGTAAAAAGAACTTTTTAAATCTCGGAACTGAGACATGATAGAGACCTAAAATAATACTTATTCGGGTAACTTTTCAGGAGGAAATTATTGGAAATATTTGTTTTGACACCTCACACCACCTGGTGGAGTAAATAGCACTTTTTGTATCTCGGAACTGGGACATCATAGAGACCTGAAATTATTCTTATGCGGGTTACTTCTCAAGAGAAAATTTTTGGCACTATTTGTTTTTTCACCTGACATCAGCTGGTGGAGTAAAGAGAACTTTTTAAATCTCGGAACTGAGACATGATAGAGACCTGAAATTACACNTATAGGGTCAAGAGAATATTTTTAAATTATTTTTTGACTCGTTTTGTACTAAATGTGAAAACAAGCAGACAAAATTGATAAATGAAATGAATGCTTTTAGTATCAATCTACTATAAGCACCTGTTTGATTTCGTAGGCTTTTGGTGAAATTAGTTGACCAAAGTTATTACGTTTTCGACCAGTTATTCGACTTATTATTCAACTACTAAACATTACGAAAAAAATTAATTTAAGGCGTTTCCAATTTTAATACACGTGATTGCCAAGCGCGCATTATTGTCTTGACTTCGAAAATTGAGCAAACTTTGCGCAATTTTCTTGGTCTTTACAGCTAATAAATAACGGTTTGCATGTACAGAGCCCATATCTCATATACATTTTTTCTCTCTCGATTTTTCCATTTTGAATAGAAAGTTGAAATATATGCGACTTTCTACATCCACTTATGGTTTAATATTTTGGTAAACCTGAATGTAAAATAAGACGGTTTTTTCGATTGACAAATTTTAATTATACAGTAGAATGACTTTAACAGGACAACCTAATATGACAGGAAGCGAGCAAAAATGCTTTTATATATGAAATATATTGATACATTATTGGAGATGACCAGAAAATTAAAAATGCAAACCTAAATTAAATGAAATTTTTGGCTAAAAATCTAGTAAAAAATGACCAGGAGCCCCCGTAATCGATATACTATGATTTTAATTTGATTTTATCGGAAATTAGTGAACAATGAGTCTAATTTGAAACGAAAATCTAAAAAATTTTGCAAAATCTTAGCTGTTTTTATAGACAAAAATAACAGTGAAGTCCGTCTAACAGGACGCACCCTATAAATATAAACAGTACTTGACTGTACCAAATAATGCCGTGTTTTATGCTAAAATAAAGAACTTTTTGCTGGACAGTACTTTTAATATTTATTTGGTGGGTCCTATTAGACGGACTTCACTGTAGTGAAAATTAAACGATTAAGTTTCCGTCCTATTAAAAACACTGTATAATAAACNAATTAAAATGGCCCTTTGCCCCTCTGGCTGCCCTTTAATATCAATTTGGTTAAATTGTCCTTGTGGCCGCCCTAAAATATCAATATGGTTAAAATGTCCTTGTGGTCGCCCTAAAATACCAGTTTGGTTAGAATGTCCTTGTGACCGCCCCAAATTCAAAATATTGCCTCTTCGCTGCCTTCATTTTTTAAGCTGAGTATTAATCGTGGTTAGAATGTCCTTATGGCCGCCGTGATCGATATAAACCCGGTAAAAAGTTTTTCATCAAGAGCCCATATCCACATCTTTCAAAATGCCCTCTCAAGCGAAAAATCGCCTTTTAATCAACTCGTCATAAAATTTGAACCTATTATCCCAAACAATTTTAGGTGATATTTTGAAATCCAAATATTTTTCTCGAACTTATAAATTATCAGATTCAGATTATCTGCAAAATATTTTTCGATCTGGCGCAATTAAAATGTTTTGTTTCATTTGTTTGCTAGGGTCAGTCGCCGCTGTGCGAAAAGTCTTTTTCAAAAAGTCAATTCACCGCGCCGTAGTGCAAAATGTCGCGGTCTCAAAAAACGGTCATTGCAATTGGGTAGCCCCGTTTCAAAAAGGTCTATGCCTCGGAGAGTTAAGGGGTGGTCGTCGCAAAATGAGGCTCTAGAAACTATTTTTCTCAATATTATTTAAATGTTTTTTAAGAAAAATGTAGACGATTGCGAGTATAGGGGTAGTTATTATTTCCATACATGATCAGGAAAGCACTTTTTGATTTTTTCAAAAATATTTTGTATGAAATAAGTTGAAATTTATGAATTTTTGGAAAATCAAAACACGGTTTATAAAAACTGAGTGAAAAATTCGGACAAAACTCTCTATTCTGATCTGCACGGACTCTTCAGCTGCAGATTCATGAAGGAAGGAGATATGTTTTGCCCGGTAAATGTTCGTTACGAATCATTGTTGTACCTTGAAAACTCATGAAGGAGATACATTTTGAAAAAATTGTTCCGTCAGTTTTGTAAGCATGTTTCTGATCAAACGAGCCATCCGTAAATTTCGGTTTTATTTTAATATGCAAAATTTTTGTTCGAATATATCAAAAAAAGATAATATTTGGTCCATCGATCCGTACTTTTGCGACAATTGACCATTGAACACGTAGTCGGCACAAGAGGACCTAAGTCAAAATGATAAAACTATCTCCTCCTAGGTTTTATGTTGAAATTGGCTTAAATTTCGACATATCTTGTGAAAGTGGTAGGCAAATTTTAATTTTACAGCGAACTTACAAATTTCGCTATACTATCTCTAGAATGTGAAAAAAACCACCGCTTTTTAGCAATTATTCGCCGGAAAAAATATTTCTTCAAAGGAAATATAATAAAATTCATTTAGCGGTTTTTCTAAACTACCTCATATAAATATAAAAATAAATTACACGGCACTTTTTGAGATTTCGATCTCAAACTCGACATATGATTTTTTTAAGGACCCAAACAAAAATTTCGAAAAAAAAGTGCTTAGATTTTTTGTAAGTAGGCTTAACCCTTGTGAGCACATAAAAAAAGTTCCGCTAAGGCACCAAAGCCTCAATTATGGCTCTACTTTGAACGTTGTTTACAGAAAGCTTGAGCATGGAAAAAAACTTTGATATTAAAGAAATTTTCGCCTGTGCGTATTATTAGGACACTAATAGCGGAGTACACTCGCAAATAAATGCAGTTTATTAATATCAAATTTGAAAAATCTAAGTCGGTTAAGTTGGAAATGATGTACAGTGAAAAGTGTTTTTTATATTTTAACTATACTTAGTTATGTTTAAAAAATAAAAATGTGAACGTTTGTAAGAATGAACACTTTTATTGAAGATAAAAAATAAATTTCCACATTTTTTTTTCCTTCAAATATTGCTCTGGAAAAATGTACCAATCTGCTGGACTTATGCCACACCCTTAAGAGGGTAGCAGCGATGTGGCAGATTGGTACATTTTTTTTGGAGTGATTTTTAAAATTAAAAAAAATGTGAAAATTTTTTATTTTATTTTTTTATCTTCAATCAAAAGTGTTTCATTCTTGCAAACGTTTTATATTTTTAATTTCTCAACATAATTAAGTATCTGTAAAAGTATCAAACCATTTTTCATTACAACTCCATTTCCAACTTGACCCGATTTGGGATTTTTTTAAAGGCGATACTAATAAACTTCAG
>SCLH01001015.1:63499-78080 GCA_004367855.1 Oikopleura vanhoeffeni | reverse complement strand
CTGCACAGTCGAAAATTTCTTTAATATCAAAGTTTTTTTCCATGAAAAAGGGTAAAAATTGGCAAAAAGTGGAGAAAAACAGTTTTTTTTTTGAGATAAAAATTGACCTTAAATTGCGTTTTGATATCAAAAAATGTCCTGATTATCAAAAGAAATAACGCCCACTACACCCACAATTATATTTGGAATTTTTCACAACCCTAAAATTTTTAAAGATTCAGTGCCGAATGGCACTTATTGAGTGTACAGTCAAGTGTTAAAAATTTCATCAACAGTGTTAGACTAGCTGAAATGCTATTTGCGGGTTCTCGACTTTGCTAAGAGACTAATTCGAGAGGTTCAATTCAAGGTTCTAATNTTTATCGAGATACGGTATTCTCTCACAACAGTTTCAAAATGATAATCGCGCGACCTACCGATTAGTTGACATACGGCGATTTAATAGATGCCATAACATTTAATATGTGATTTTGCATGATTTTTTATGGAGAGTTCAAAACATGATGAATAAAAATTCTGGACTTAATTTGAGGAATTATGCCACCCCCTTAAGGCGGTTACGGACGCGTTTTATAAAACAATGTTTTTCAAAGTTTTTTGTATGATTGTACCGATCGTCATACTGGTTTGAAAACACGGTTTTGACCAAATTCTTATCATTTTATTTGGGGATGAGATGTCAAAACTTTTTGATTTGTCTAACGCCCACTATAAATTGTTATTCAAGAAGATATATGTGATTGGAGACGTAATTTTCGGTCGTTTTGCTCAAAATCGACAAAAATTACATATTAAATTGACTGTTTTCGGTGTGTTAAGCATATATTAAGATTTCTCAATTATTGATCAGTTTTTAAAATTTATTCAAAAAACGTTTATCTTCTAATTTTTTCTTATAGCTTACAAAACCGAAGAAGTCATGCTGAAAAAAATTAATAATTCTTATATGGATTTAACAAAAACAGCATAATTTCGAAAAAACATACACGTACTTGAAATAAATTAAAAAAAATTTTGAAATGTTTTTTATCGAAATTTATATTTTGAATTTATGACCTCCATTGGTTTGTACAATTCCTGGGATTTTTTCAACGTAGTTTCAGACCAGTGATATCCATATTTCACGACCTAATGAGTTAAGGTCATTTAAGAAGAAAAAAAATCACTAAAAATTTCCACTATCGGTTACCCCAAATTTCTTAATCTGAAAAAATTGTTAAAAAAAATTATGAAAAATAAAAAAATTAATTTTGTGTATACAATGTGAAATCTTGGCTACCCAATGTTAGAAAAATTCAAGTTTTTGATGCTGCAGTTCAAAAATGACAGCATAAAATACTTTGAGAGTATTCGAAATTTCCGAGAAATTTTTTGTCCGAAATTTATTTTTTTTATTTTTTTGGAATGAAATCGACAAGAAAATTTCGAATGCCGCAAAATTAACTTTTTCGCTAAATTAAAGCAAACGTAATTTTTTAATTTCCTTTTGAAAAAAAACTCGATAAAATATCGTAAATCGCGAAAATTTCGAAATTTTTTTTAATGATTCGGTTGAGGGTACAATTTGTTATCACCAGGATCATTTTTGAGCATTTATAATGCTTTTCAATCCTCATAAAACCAGCAACCAGTACCCCCTTTAGTGGATAGTAAGAGAAAATTCATGGCGAAAACAAAAAATTCTTGCTCATTTAGAAATTATCTAAACTTTAGCATTTTGCAGAAATTTTTGAGTTTTTTTTTGGTTCAAACGTAATTAAAATTAACAGGATGTCACATTTTTGCGCTCATTCTGAGTTTTTGCAGAAGCTAACCTCTGTCGATTAAGGGGGTAGTCATGTCTGATTTTTATGAAGACTTAGAGGCAATCGGAATTCACCAAATTGCTTCGGAATGTCTGACATCCGATGTCAACTTTGAAAAATTTTGGGCCTATTTTGAAACTTAACCTCGGAGGCGAAAGATTTTTAAGCCAAAAATCGTGAAAAACAGCCAAAAATCGACAGTTTATTGGACCGCTAGAAAAATTCAGCCATCGAAATGAACGACCTAACGATCTTAGTTTACTTATTCTACGTATTATGTCAATTTTTGAACAAATGTTGATATATGGTCTCGGCGGAGATAGATTTTGAAATTTCGCGAAGTTACCTCCTGTTAGGACTATGTGACGCTTGGTGTAGTCATCAAAATTTCAGTTTGAACTTTGATTTCGCAAGCTTAAAGCTAGGTCTACAAATTGGCATTTTTGGAATTATTGCTCAAGGTTTATATTTTCCTGAAATAGCTCTGCAAAATTGCAAATCAGACATGACTACCCCCTTAAAACGTTCAAATTTGGCAAAGACGTACAGTTGTACAGACGTGTAGGCGTTTGCTAAATTTCAACATTATAATTGGCCTCTGCAAAAACCAGGGATGGGAAGAAAAATATGACATCCTGTAATTGTGTTATACAGGGGGGGCGAATCGCCGAATTTGCCGAAATTTTTTCAAATCTACTCTTATCAACTTTTATTTGATTGTGTTTGGTGGAGTATTAAATTTTACGGATTTTGGTGCTTCAGGTCATTCAAACCTATCGTGAAACTCCTTATAAAATTAAAAAAAAATTGATCGATGACGTTATTTCGAACGTCGTCGCTTTTTTTCATTTTTCTTACAAAAAAATTATTTTTGTTCCCATATCTCTGAATGTGCCAATAACGTCGAATTTGCCGAAATTTTAAGGCGAAAAACTTCCGGAGATATTTGGCCCTCTCCTTATAGTTTATATCGTTACAAATCTTCTTTTTGTCGCAACCAAAACTCTCCATAAAAGTAGTAGAATTTCGTTATGAAAAACCAAAATACTTCGTTTTTTACACTCAAATTGTGGCTTCTTAACCCTTAGCCGGCTGTTTCATATAAAAATGGTATTTTTAATTAATTTTATTGTACGATCATAAATGACGATTATTAATTTCCAGGTGGTTTATCAGTTATACTTAGTCTTTCCACGTTGTAACTCTGTAAAACTTCCGTGTTTTGTATATTTGAAGGTTAAGTGTACAATTATCCGATCATCACTTTCTCAACTGTCCTCGGTCATTTTTGCGATCTTTTGCAATTTTTAACTCGACTTTTCTGGTACGATTTTCGTATATAGCAACAAAAATAAGTCTCAAATTTTATTTTTAGCTTTAAAGGGGTGGTCGTCGGAGTTTTTGATATGCTTCGGAGGATTTAACCCAAATTTTGTTGCGGTCATGTTCTTGACGTTTTTTTATTAAAATTTTATATGTATATCTTTTTTATCGAGTTTGAAGACAGAAAAAACAGTTTTCTGGAGTGATTTTCTGATCATCAGGAGACCAATTTTTTTCTATCATTGGGATCATTTTATTTGGTAACGATAAGCCCTTTAGTTTGGTCATTGTGCTTCTCAGTGCGCACGCTAACCATACGGTATGGTACATAATACCGTTTCCAAAAACGATCATAACTTATGTCGCATCGTTGACAGTATAAATTTATGAGTATATCACTTTGGCTACCGGTAGTTCAACTTTACTAGTCGATTTTGACTGACTGTCCATCAGATAGTTTTTTTAAGGAATAATTCCACTTGTGTTTGGTTTTTTTAACTTTAACTCTTCGCAGATTCCATAACGGAAACGGTGCAAATTTGTCACACAATTTTTAACAGATTTGAAAAAACTCAACGTCAATAAATCATCGAAATTTTCAACCTAAACGCGTCAAATAAGCGAATACGTTTGAAGCTACAGAAATACTTAACAGAAAAAATCTAAAAAGCAAAAAAAAGTTCGAAAAATGTTTTTGTTCATTTTGTTTGTTTTTCACTTTATAAACATTGGCAGTCGAATAAATTCATTTGTATAATACAATACAGGCAGAAAAATCAGAGTCGCATACCCACTTAAAATGCCCGCAAATTCTCTACATAATGCGCAAATAAAATCGGTACCAATTTTTGACTTTCCAAATTTTTAATTTTAAATCATCTGACTCAAGTAAAATAATTCTTAGTAATTTCAAACCTGCGCACCAGTTTTTAAAGACAGTTCGCAAAAATATTTATTTTTCTTGAAATTATTCTTGAATTCAAGTATATCCTTTTTATTTTTATAAATGCAAATACTACCAACTCAGAGGGCACCGCTAAGAGCGTAAAAGTAATGAGGGGTTCTGATTGGCTGTCCCAACATGACGAATCGTTTGCGTGAAATAAGCGGTGCCCTTTGAGTTGATTGTACATGAATTAAAAGTGACGTAGTTATTAGTGAATGATGTTTTATATCTGTTACGGTACTTGCTAAGGCTTTTATACCACTTTTTCAGTCAACATTTTATTCAATTCGGCCTTTAAAAACGACTCGTCCGATTGAGTTATTAGATAGCTAAAACCTAGATAGCAAGTGTCGTAATAGATATATCGTACAAAATTGTTGTCTTATTTCATAAATAAGGTCTATCAGTCTTCAAATTCAGAATTTGTGAGCGATACAAACTAGTTTTTTGCATATATTTTGCGGTACGATACCAACCAAAACTAATAACGAGTCAGACGAAAATTGTAACTTATGAAACTATTGATAATTTCGTAAGAAAATTTTTATTTCCACCACGGTTCAAATAAATTCTTTATATTTCATAAGGCAACTGTGATCAAGTAACTGTTTATAAAAATTTAACAGCAGGGCAAATAAAATTCTGTCAAAAACCAAGAATCATATTAATTTCTTATTTCTTAACTTTTCGCGTTGAATTCCAGTTTATTATTTTCGGGCACTTTTGCTACTTGAGGCAATCTGTTCTTTCTGAAAAACCTGTAAATCATAATTACCACTATTGTGCGAAAATGCGCCAAATTTTTCGGTATAAAAGCCAGCATTATCTTCTGAACAATTGGTCCAAAATTAATACTGATCATGCAATAAATGCGAAACGTCTATTATATCTATATTTTATAATTTCTTATTTAGCTTCGATTTAATAATTATCTGTGGCGTACATAAAAATCTGTGCGTACGAAAAGACTACAGTGTAAAAGTACTACAGAAATAACTACATCATCTTTATTTTTGATCGCATTATGAAATTTTAAAAAAAAGTTATTTCTCATAAGTATTCAAATGAGACTGTTTTTATTATTTAATTTTTATCCAAACACCATTGTTGACAGTTCGAAAAACAAATTATCATATCCTTCTCAAAATAGATTCGGTTTCTTAATATTTTACGGCTTCGTCAAAATTATCACTTAATGCATCACTGAGTTTCAGTTGTGCAATTCAAAAGAGTTCTATGGTCTGTAAATGAAAAACGACATTTCAAACGATATCTTTTTAATCTGACATGGCAGACGTATTTTCACAATAGCAATAAAAAATTTCGTTTTGTTCCAACGTTAAGGGGGTTGTATAAGCTGGAAAGGCTTTTCGAAGGCTCATAACGTTTTAATCCTACATAACAATCTTTTAAAAATCTTAGGAATAGTAGTTTGTAATCTCTGGAAGACAATTTTTTTCTGACTTTTTTCATAGCATGTTCGACCAAGCGGTGAATTGAGTTAACCGCGTGCAAATTTTTTTTTGAAAGTCCTATTTCTTTTTTGCATTATTTCAAAACAACGTCATTTTTGGAATGTAACAAGTCCAAGGGGTGGTGAGCAAGATGTTGTAAGGAATTTCCAAATGTGGCTGTAAATCGACAAAAAAGTGCGCGAAATCGAAAATTTCGAATATGAAAGTGAGAATTAGACAATTTAAATGCCACCAAAAGATTTCTTGGGAACGGTTTGCTGGAAACAATATTAGCAACAATGGTCTGATTATGATCACAGCGGATTCAAGAAAAAAATTAAACTTTGTCATCAAAATTATTTTTTGATGTCTAGCACCGTTTCTGTTCAAAATCAGACCATAATTGCTAATATCGTTTCAAGCAATCCGTACCCAATGAATCTTTGATGGCATTTAAATTGTCTAATTCTCACTTTCATATTCGAAATTTTCGATTTCGCGCACTTTTTTTGTCGATTTACAGCCACATTCGGAAATTCCTGACAACATCTTGCTCACCACCCCTTGTGCTTGTTAGATTCCGAAAATGACGTTGTTTTGAAATAAGGAAAATTGAAATAATTTTTTGCTCGCGGTTAACTCAATTACCGCTTGTCGAACATGCTATGAAAAAAGTCAGAATTTAAATGTCTTCCAGACGAACTACTATTCCTGAGATTTTTATAAGATTGTTATGAAGGAATAAAAAGTTATGAGCCTTTGAAAAAGCTGTTCCAGCCTATACAACCAATTTATAACTCTGAAAACATACATTTGTTTGTATAATAATAACATACAAATATTTGTATAATATAGTAAAAATTATTTTTCCTAGGTACACGGAAGGTAATTTTTCTTCAAATTTATTTTCATGATAAAAAAATTCGTGCCATAATCACCTCATGATACTGTTACAATACAAATAGAAAAACTCTTTCACTTCATGATTATGGAATAACCGAAACGTACTAAAGTGCTCCGATTGGCTGAAATTTCGGGGATTTTAACTAATGTGAGAGAAAAAAATCGATTGACGATCGAAAATGTTAGAAATTTTCGAAATCGCTAATTCAGTCAATTTTTTTTCTCCCCTTTTTCATTAATTAAAGTACCTTAAAATTAGTATCACCATGATCGCCAAACGATTTCAGGAACGACTGTTTATTTTTTTAAAGAGAAAAAAAAATTGACCAATCAGCGATTTCGAAAATTTCTAACATTTTCGATCGTCAATCGATTTTTTCTCCCACATTAGTTAAAACCCGAAATTTGCCAAAATCGGAGCAACTTTAGGGGTCGTCTACGATTCCGAGAATGTTGAACACCGGGCGCCAGAAGATCGCTGAATGCAAGCTTTTTTCTATTTTTTGTATTTTGTAGGGGTTGTTCGAGATATAATTATTTGTTATATTTTCATTTTTAAAAATGTGTTTATTTGACGTTTCGGTATCCATAATCATGAAGTGAAAGAGTTTTTCTATTGTATTGTAACAGTATCATGAGGTGATTATGGCACGAAATTTTTTATCATTGAAAATAAATTTGAAGAAAAATACCTTCCGTGTACCTAGAAAAATAATTTTTACTATATTATACAAATATTGTATGTTATTATTATACAAACAAATGTATGTTTTCAGAGTTATAAATTGGTTGTATAGGCTGGAACAGCTTTTTCGAAGGCTCATAACTTTTTATTCCTTCATAACAATCTTATAAAATCTCAGGAATAGTAGTTCGTAATCTCTGGAAGATATTTACTTCTGACTTTTTTCATAGCATTTCGACAAGCGGTAAATTGAGTTACACGCGAGCAAAAAATTATTTCAATTTTCCTTATTTCAAAACAACGTCATTTTCGGAATCTAACAGCACAAGGGGTGGTGAGCAAGATGTTGTCAGGAATTTCCGAATGTGGCTGTAAATCGCAAAAAAAGTGCGCGAAATCGAAAATTTCGAATATGAAAGTAAGAATTAGACAATTTAAATGCCATCAAAGATTCATTGGGTACGGATTGCTTGAAACGATATTAGCAATTATGGTCTGATTTTGAACAGAAACGGTGCTAGACATCAAAAAATAATTTTGATGACAAAGTTTAATTTTTTTTTGAATCCGCTGTGATCATAATCAGACCATAGTTTGCTAATATGTTTTTCCAGCAAACCGTTCCCAAGAAATCTTTTGGTGGCATTTAAATTGTCTAATTCTCACTTTCATATTCGAAATTTTCGATTTCGCGCACTTTTTTGTCGATTTACAGCCACATTTTGGAAATTCCTTACAACATCTTGCTCACCACCCTTGGACTTGTTACATTCCAAAAATGACGTTGTTTTGAAATAATGCAAAAAAGAAATAGACTTTCAAAAAAAAATTTGCACGCGGTTAACTCAATTCACCGCTTGGTCGAACATGCTATGAAAAAAGTCAGAAAAAAATTGTCTTCCAGAGATTACAAACTACTATTCCTAAGATTTTTATAAGATTGTTATGTAGGAATAAAACGTTATGAGCCTTCGAAAAGCCTTTCCAGCTTATACAACCCCTTAACGTTGGAACAAAACGAAATTTTTTATTGCTATTGTGAAAATACGTCTGCCAATGTCAGATAAAAAGATATCGTTTAAAATGTCGTTTTTCATTTACAGACCATAGAACTCTTTGAATTGACAACTGAAACTCGGTGATGCAATTAAGTGATAATTTTGACGAAGCCGTAAAATATTAAGAAACCGAATCTATTTTGAGAAGGAAAAGATAATTTGTTTTTCGAACTGTCAACAATGTGTTTGGATAAAAATTAAATAATAAAACAGTCTCATTTGAATAATTATGAGAAATAACTTTTTTTAAAATTTCATAATGCGATCAAAAATAAAATGATGTAGTTATTTCTGTAGTACTTTTACACTGTAAGTCTTTTCGTACGCACAGATTTTTATGTTACGCCACAGATAATTATTAAATCGAAGCTAAATAAGAAATTATTAAAAATATAGATATAATAGACTTTCGCATTTATTGCATGATCAGTATTAATTTTGGACTAATTGTTCAGAAAGATAATGCTGGCTTTATACCGAAAAATTTGCGCATTTTCGCACAATAGTGGTAATTTATGATTTACAGGTTTTTCAGAGAGAACAGATTGGCCTCAAGTAGCGAAAGTGCCCGAAAATAATAAACTGGAATTCATCGCGAAAAGTTAAGAAATAGAAATTAATATGATTTCTTGGTTTTTGCAAAATTTTATTTGCCCTGCTGTTAAATTTTTATAAACAGTTACTTGATCACAGTTGCCTTATGAAATATAAAGAATTTATTGAACCGTGGTGGAAATAAAAATTTTCTACGAAATTATCAATAGTTTCATAAGTTACAATTTTCTCTGACTCGTTATTAGTTTTGGTTGGTATCGTACCGCAAAATATATGCAAAAACTAGTTTTGTATCGCTCACAAATTCTGAATTGAAGACTGATAGACCTTATTTATGAAATAAGACAACAATTTTGTACGATATATTATTACGACCACTTGCTATCTAGGTTTTAGCTATCTAATAACTCAATCGGACGAGTCGTTTTTAAAGGCGAATTGAATAAAATGTTGACTGAAAAATGGTATAAAACCTTAGCAAGTACCGTAACAGATATAAAACATCATTCACTAATAACTACGTCACTGTTTAATTCATTACAAATCAACTCAAGGGCACCGCTTATTTCACGCAAACGATTCGTCATGTTGGCAGCCAATCAGAACCCTCATTACTTTTACGCTCTTAGCGGTGCCCTCTGAGTTTGGTAGTATTTGCATTTATAAAAATAAAAAGGATATACTTGAATTCAAGAATAATTTTCAAGAAAAATAAATATTTTTGCGAACTGTCTTTAAAAACTGGTGCGCAGGTTTGAAATTACTAAAGAATTACTTTACTTGAGTCAGATGATTTAAAATTTGGAAAGTCAAAAATTGTACCGATTTTATTTGCGCATTATGTAGAGAATTTGGCGGGCATTTTTAAGTGGGTATGCGACTTCTGATTTTTCTGCCTGTATTGTATTATACAAATGAATTTATTCGATTGCCAATGTTTATAAAGTGAAAACAAACAAAAATGAACAAAAACATTTTCGAACTTTTTTTTGCTTTTTTAGATTTTTTCTGTTAAATTTCTGTAGCTTCAAGAACATATGCGCTTATTTGACGCGTTTAGGTTGAAAATTTCGATGATTTATTGACGTTGAGTTTTTTCAAATCTGTTAAAAATTTGTGACAAATTTTGCACCGTTTCCGTTATGGAATCTGCGAAGAGTTAAGTTAAAAAAACCAAACACAAGTGAATTATTCCTTAAAAAAACTATCTGATGGACAGTCAGTCAAAATCGACTAGTAAAGTTGAACTACCGTAGCCAAAGTGATATTACTCATAAATTTATACTGTCAACGATGTCGACCATAAGTTATGATCGTTTTTGGAAACGGTATTATGTACCATACCGTATGGTTAGCGTGCGCACTGAGAAGCACAATGACCAAACTAAAGGGTTATCGTTAACAAATAAAATGATCCCAATGAATAAGAAAAAATTGGTCTCCTGATGATCAGAAATCACTCCAGAAAACTGTTTTTTCTGTCTTCAAACTCGATAAAAAAGATATACATATAAAATTTTAATAAAAAACGTCAAGAACATGACCGCAACAAAATTTGGGTTAAATCCTCGAAGCATATCAAAAACTCCGACGACCACCCTTTAAAGCTAAAAATAAAATTTGAGACTTATTTTTGTTGCTATATACGAAAATCGTACCAGAAAAGTTCGAGTTAAAAATTGCAAAAGATCGCAAAAATGACCGAGGACAGTTGAGAAAGTGATGATCGGATAATTGTACACTTAACCTTCAAATATACAAAACACGGAAGTTTTACAGAGTTACAACGTGGAAAGACTAAGTATAACTGATAAACCACCTGGAAATTAATAATCGTCATTTATGAATCGTACAACAAAATTAATTTAAATTAACCATTTTTATATGAACCAGCCGGCTAAGGGTTAAGAAGCCACAATTTGAGTGTAAAAAACGAAGTATTTTGGTTTTTCATACGAAATTCTACTACTTTTTATGGAGAGTTTTGGTTGCGACAAAAAGAAAATTTGTTACGAATATAAATATAAGGAGAGGGCCCAAATATCTCCGAAGTTTTTCGCTCTTAAATTTCGGCAAATTCGACGTTATTGGCACATTCAGAGATATGGGAACAAAAATAATTTTTTGTAAGAAAAATGAAAAAAAGCGACGACGTTCGAAATAACGTCATCGATCAATTTTTTTTTAATTTTATAAGGAGTTTCACGATAGGTTTGAATGACCTGAAGCACCAAAATCCGTAAAATTTAATACTCCACACAAACACAATCAAATAAAAGTTGGATAAAGTAGATTGAAAAAATTTCGGAAATTCGGCGATATCGGCCGGGCATTCGCCCCCCTATAAACACAATTACAGGATGTCATATTTTTCTTCCCATCCCTGGTTTTTTGCAGAGGCCAATTATAATGTTGAAATTTAGCAAACGCCTACACGTCTGTAACAACTGTACGTCTTTGCCAAATTTTAACGTTTTAAGGGGTAGTCATGTCTGATTTGCAATTTTGCAGAGCTATTTCAGGAAAATATAAACCTTGAGCAATAATTCCAAAAATGCAATGTAGACCTAGCTTTAAGCTTGCGAAATCAAAGTAAACTGAAATTTGATGACTACACAAGCGTCACATAGTCCTAACAGGAGGTAACTTCTGCCGAAATTTCAAAATCTATCTCCGCCGAGACCATATCGGATTACGGGGCTCCTGTCCCTTTTTACTAGATTTTTTGCTAAAAATGTTAATTTAATCAGCTTTGCTTAACGACTCATTCCGATTGAATCCTTAGATAAGCTTAAACAGAGCAACAAATATCTGGTCAATAAATTGAACTTAAAAAATTGTACCGAATCCGACGATTGTTTACATTTTTTTTAAGAAAAACTAGTAATTAAAAATTGTCAGTAATCTAAGAAAAAAAGATTAAATAAAATTGATCCGATGAACTAATTTTTTTTTATATTATTTTTCTATCAAATAATGTGCTCAGTTTGAGTATTCTAAGAATGATAATCGGCATGAGTTGTTTTTCAAGCCAATATTAAATACAATAAAAATGGCCTTAAAAACTTAGTAAAAAAAGGACCAGGAGCCCCCGTAATTGATAATATCAAAATTTGTTCAAAAATTGACATAATAACGTAGAATAAGTAAACTAAGATCGTTAGGTCGTCAATTTCGATGGGAATAATTTTCTAGCGGTCCAATAACTGTCGATTTTTTGGCTGTTTTTCACGAATTTTTTGCTTAAAAATCTTTCGCCTCCGCAGGTTTAGTATTCAAAATGGCCCAAAATTTTCAAAGTTGCCATCGGATGTCATGACATTCCGAGAGCAATTTGGTGAATTGCCGATGGCCTCTAAGTTCTTCTAAAAATCAGAACATTGACTAGCCCCTTAATCGACAGAGGTTAGCTTTCTGCAAAAACTCAGAATGAAGCGCAAAAATGTTGACATCCTGTTAATTTTAATTACGTTTGACCAAAAAAAAGTCCAAAATTTCTGCAAAAATGCTCAAGTTTAGATAATTTCTAAAATGAAGCCAAGAATTTTTTGTTTCGCCATGAATTTTCTCTTACTTTCACTAAAGGGGTACTGGTTGCAATTGGTTTTATGAGGATTGAAAAGCATTTTAAAAATGCTCAAAAATGCATCCGTGATAACAAATTGTACCATCAAACCGGGATCATAAAGAAAAATTTCGAAACATTTTTCGCGGAATTTTACGAATATTTTATTCGAGTTTTTTTTCAAAAGGAAATTAAAAAAATTACGTTTGCTTTAATTTAGCGAAAAGTTTAATTTTGCGGCATTCCGAAATTTTCTTGTCGATTTCATCCAAAAAAAATAAAAAAATAATTGCGACAAAAAATTCATCGAAATTTCGAATACTCTCAAAAGTATTTTATGCTGTCATTTTTGAACTGCAGCATCACAAAACTTGAATTTTTCTAACATTGGGGTAGCCAAGATTTCACATTGTATACACAAAATTAATTTTTTATTTTATCTAATTTTTTTTTAACAATTTTTTCAGATTAAGAAATTGTTGGGTAAGTGGAAATTTTTTGTGATTTTTTTTCTTCTTAAATGATTAAACTCATTAAGGTCGAATATGGATATCACTGGTCTTGAAACTCCGTTTGAAAAAAATCGCCAGGAATTGTACCTACCAATGGAGGTCATAAATTCAAAATATAAATTTCGATAAAAACATTTTCAAAATTTTTTTTAATTTATTTCAAGTACGTGTATGTTTTTTTCGAAATTGATGCTGTTTTTTTGTTAAATCCATATAGAATTATTAATTTTTTTTGCGGCCATGACTTCTTCGGATTTTGTAAGCCTATAAGAAAAAATATTAAAAAAGAACAGAGATAAACGTTTCTTTGAATAAATTTTAATAAACGATCAATAATTGAGAAATCTTAATATATGCTTAACCAACCGAAAACAGCTCAAATTTAATATGTAGTTTTTGTTCGATTTTGAGCAAAAAGACCGGAAAATTAGGTCTTCGCAATCACATATATCTTCTTGAATAACAATTTATAGGGGCGTTAGGACAAAGTCAAAAGAGTTTTGACATTCTTCAATCCCCCAAATTAAAATAGATAAGAATTTGGCAAAACGCGTGTTTTCAAACCAAGTATGACGATCGGGTAGCAATCATACAAAGGAACTTGAAAACATTGTTCTATAAAAGCGTCCGTAAACTCGCCTTAAGGGGGTGGCTAATTCCTCAAATTTAAGTTCCCAGGAATTTTTTTTTTTATTCAATCATGTTTGAACTCTCCAGTAAAAAATCATGCCAAAATCACATATTAAATGTAGGCTATCTATTAAAAATCGCCGTATGTCACTAATCGTAGTCGCGCGATTATCATTTTGAAAACTGTTGTGAGAGAATACGTAATCTCGATAAACACAAATTGATGGTTGTTTCTGTCGAATTAGAACCTTGAATTGAACCATCTCGATTAGTCCTTAGCAAAGTCGAGAACGCCGCAAATAGCATTATCAGTCTAGTCTAAACTGTTGATGAATATTTTACGACTTGACTGTACACTCGATAAGTGCATTCGGCACTGAAATCTTTAAAAATTTAGGGCGTTGTAAAAAATTCCAATATTAATTGTGGGTGTAGTGAGCGTCATTTCTTGGATATATCAGACATTTTTGTATTCAAAACAGCAATTTTAGCGTCAATTTTTATTCTCAAAAAAAAACTGTTTTTCTCCAACTTTTTGCAATTTTACCCTTTTTCATGGAAAAACTTTTGATATTAAAGAAATTTTTCGCTGTGCAGTATTATTTAGGACACTAATAGCGGAGTACACTCGCAAATAAATTGGCAGTTTAATTAATATCAAATTTGAAAAATCTAAGTCGGTTAAGTTGGAAATGTGATGTAGCAGTGAAAAGTGTTTTTTATTTTTTAACTAACTTAGTTATGTTTTAAAAAATAAAATGTGAACGTTTGTTAAGAATGAACACTTTTATTGAAGATAAAAAATAAATTATCCACAATTTTTTTTTTCCTTCAAATATTGCTCTGGGAAAAATGTACCAATCTGCTGGACTTATGCCACACCCTTAAGAGGGTAGCAGCGATGTGGCAGATTGTACATTTTTTTTTGAGTGATTTTTAAAATTTAAAAAAAATGTGAAAATTTTTTAATTTTATTTTTTATCTTTCAAATCAAAGTGTTCATTCTTGGCTAAACGTTTTATATTTTTAATTTCCTCAACATAATTAAGTATCTGTAAAGTATCAAACCATTTTTCATTACAACTCCATTTCCAACTTGACCCCGATTTGGGATTTTTTTAAGGCATTACTAATAAACTCTTCAG
>SCLH01001015.1:40923-51754 GCA_004367855.1 Oikopleura vanhoeffeni | reverse complement strand
CCTGCCGGGGGCTTTAACCAGTTTATTGTGTATACTCGTGGTATGGCTAAACTTTTCTCGGAAAAGACTATGGTTATTGTTAAAAAATATGGTCGTTTGTTCCTGCGGAACACAACCCTATTTTTTAACCCTAGCCTTTCCCAAGAAACAGCTTTGCATCGTTTTATACCGTGTACACTGGACACGAGTTTACCTAACCCTAATTCTAACCTTTTCAAGATAGGATTGTATTTTGTGTTCATAAAAACTATTGTGTACACTTGGTGCATGGCAAAACTTTTGTCAAAAAAAACTAGTGTTGGTGCAAGAAGAATAGTAATATTCTCACCCCAACCCTATTTTTTCCTGACGAACAGTTTTGCATTGTTTTGTACCGTGACACTGGGGGTCAACTTAATTTGTTTCTTTTATATATTAATTTAATGTTTTTATTACCAGATGATCCCTCCGTTCTCGGCCAAAGATATCGCCGATCCATGCACGCTCAGAAATCCGACGAAAAAGCAGGCAGCAGTGCCATTTGTTCTTCGTCTTAAACCGATCTATTGGCGTTAATATTTTCAAATCAATTCGATGACGATGAAAACCCCTTTAAAACCAGAAAAATTTTGCCAATTATAGGCTCATATTTTGTTTTATCCTCTGAATATTTTTTGTCGGTCGTTTTCAATTTTTTACCGAACTTTTTCTACATTAACCTCAAATGAAAAAAATATCTAGCGACTGAAACCCCTTAAAACTGCTCATTTTTGAGCAGGCATACTACCTAATTAAGCTTTGTGAGAACCAAGTTTTTCCCCTGAGATATTTTGCGTGGTTGGAGTTATGGGCCATCGCCCTTTAAATTGCAACCATCCCGACTTTAAAATTAACGAAAAAAAAAATCAGAAAAAGTTTGGCAACTGGACCCCCCCCCCCTTAAAAATTTGAACCTACGGCAGGCAAAGTACCGCCAGTTATTCCCCGTCTGAATGCAATAACTCGCTGTGGTCAAAGCGGACAGGCCCCGAAATTATATCTTGTCCGCTACATTTTTAAGGTCATCAAAAATTCCAATTAGTTCGCTTAAGCTAAAGATAGGTTTTTTTAAAGGAGACCAGAAGGTAAGAGATATCGGAAACGTATTTTGTACAAGCATTAGGGTAACTTTTCACGGGGGAAACTTTTGGTAATGTTTGTTTTGACGCTCGACACCATTTGGTGGAGTAAAGAGCACTTTTCATACCTTCTCCGTTCGGACAAACCCCACAGTAAAGGATTTTGAAAAAGGCAACATCTTAATTCGAACAATAAACACACAATTACGATCCAAAGTTAGTCCATTTTTGACAGAAGTTTTTTCCATCTGTATCCAAATACTGTCTAACTTTTAAAAGTATTTCAAAAATTAAATATCTATTTTTATTTGGCAGTGAACTTAGAAATTTAAAATATCATCAGATAGCATTGTTTCAACATCAGCATTAACATTTCCTTCTTCATCATCGTCTACAAATTCAAGAAGCTTTTCTTCGCTAAATTCGGGATTTCGTACTTTTTCCAGCTTATGTTTTAATCTTCCAATGTCCTCCAGTGTTGCCTGATCTTTATCGGCTCTCTATAAGAAAGAGGGTAAATAGTAATTCGTCGAAAAATCGGAAATTGCGATTTTTCAAATATAAAGACAACTTTTGCTTAAAAATCGTCTTCGCCATCTTTTTCAGCGCGAAATTTCCTCGAAAAACCTGATATTTCATGAGTTTATATCGAAGATAAGGGAAGTTGAGGCTAAAAAACTCACTTTTTAATGAAATACTGCCATTTAGGCAAACATTTCTAGACTAAAAATTTGGCACTGAAAACGATGAGCCGGAATAATTTTTGGGGTAATTTGTCTTATTAAAATATATGAGAAGTTGAAATTTTTCGACGAATTATATTTTCGACGAATCACTATAACGTTCCGTATATTCTCCACACCTATCGCTCAACTAACGCCAGCCAATCACAGGCGCGGGTTCAAAAGCGCGGTGCGGGAAACACATTTAGGCAACGTTAGTATAAAATAGTTTATGAAATATTTCAGTAGTATCATATACTGGTCACCAAAGCAATATAAACTACGAAGCGAATTTATAAAAAAATTGCCTTTAAAAATCTATCAGGTACACAAGAAAGAAAATTTTTCATTTTTATAAATAAATTCGGTTTACTCCATACATGGAAGATAATACCTATGTCTATTATTTTACCTTTACTAAGCTCCGGAGCTTTTTCACTTGACTTTTGAAATTATCAAAGGCAGAACTTTCTTTGTCTTTAAATAATGTCTCCAACACATACCTGAAGCGTGAATTTTAATTTTTGTTATTGGAAAAATATTAAAATTTTCGTACAGCATAATGTCTTTAAGGGGGTATCAGACGCGTTTTACTGATTTTCAAACGTATGCCCTTTAGGCTTAAGGGGGTAGCAGCGATGTGGCGGATTGGTACATTTTTTTCGGCGTGACTTTTTTGAAAGAAAAAAAAATGGTGAAATTTTTTTTTTTTTTTTTTTATCTTCATAAAAGTGTTCATTTCTTGCAAACGTATATATTTTTATTCTTCAATCATACTTAACCACCGTGTGAGCAACCACCTATATATAGGTGGACTGCATATTTAAATCATCTAAAATATGCAAAAAAAACCATCGTAGAATGTCTCCTTCGAATACATTATAACAGAATTTGCAAGGATTTCAAAAAAGTGAACTATTTTTTTTTTAGGAATTTTGTTCAACAATTTTACGAGGGTTGAATTTTTGAGATTTTTTCCAAATCTTTTACAACTCTAAAAAAATTAAATGCGACCTATGCGTCATTAAAATTTAAAAAATAAGCCCGTTTTTTAGGAAAGTGTTTTGTCCAACTGGTTGACAACTCAAAACAAAGATTAATTGGTATACAGGAACAGATATTTTTTTTCAAAGTGGATTTTCCAAAATTTTCAATTTTAAGTATTTCACGAAAATATTTATAATATATTAAAAAAATTACTTCGAGCAATTCAATATTGTCCACAAGAGTCACTTGATTAGTATATCGACCAGAAATAATATAAGAAGTGTACTTATCGCTTTTATAGGGGAAAATAACCATTTTTTATGAAAAATTGTGAATTTTCATCAAATTTTAACCCTATTTAAAAATAATTTTGATTGATTATAATATATAAATCAAATCAGAAAAAAAACGATGACATAGGTCAGATCCTTGTGCATCGATTCCCAATACAAACTAATTTGTGAACACCACTGTAAGCTTGTATCAACTGATATCTGTACCATTGCCTCTATCAAGTAAATTTTCATATGAACTAAAAATCAAAATTACTAGAATATCAAATGTTCGGATGCAAAAATATATCGTTTGACACTTCCTTATGCAAAAAAAATGAAACTCTAACTACCTTGGGCTTGTCTGTAATACGCCCGGTTGAACAGTCACCTATATATAGGGTGACGGTGCCTTGGCGGAACATTTTTTTCTTCTGTGCTCAACACGGGTTTAAGTATTGGTAAAAATACAAAACTCAACTTTTCTTACACTGCCATTTCCATTGACCCGAACTTCAGACATTTTCGGGTGTAATGCACTAATTAGTGGGAGAATTATTATTCTACATAGAAAAAAATTTCTTTAATATGAAAGTTTTTTTTCCCAGAAAAATAGAGAAAAACAGCTTTTAAGGAAAAAAAATTGACCTTCAATTGAGTTTAAAATATGAAAAAAGTTCCTGATTTTAAATTAAAGTAGCCTATTAGACCCGCAATTTTATATACATTTTTAATAAATTGCGTGCCAAATGGCACAAACCGGTGTCACAAGCAAGTGTTGTAAATTTCATCAGTAGTTCAGAACTATATATCGATTGACCCTTCCATCGTTGAAATACTGAAATAAATAGATACCAGAAAATAACACAACTGATTCGACCTGATTTTCAAGAAAAAGTCAAAAAAGCACTAATAAAAAATTTTGGACTGATTTGGCTAAAATTTTCATATATGTTCTAAAAAAAGTCGACAAAAAAAATGACAAATGAAACATGTTATGATTTTTTAAACAGCATTCAGAAAATATGTAAACATGCATGAAAAAAGTTAAAGTGGCTATTTTGTTTTGTTTTTATTCACAGATTTTAAGAAAAAAAAAAAAAAAAATTTGGGTGAAATGCGTGAAATTTAATAATATTTTGAATTTTTTTGAAAATTTTACGAATTCAAAAAAATAAAAGTTTAACTCAAATTTTTCCTAAAATAGATAAGAAATGATTTTAATGAGCTAATACACATTTATTCTGGTTCAGCTAACGATAACAAAGCACAAAAAAATAAACCAACTAATTATTTTCGTAAGTTAAATATGACGCAGTCTGCCACAATCGCTGCTACCCCCTTAAGCTAACACCAACTACCCTAGAACCGAAATATTTTTTGAAATTGAGAAACTTTTAAAAAAATCGAGTCCCCAGCTGAACGGTCCCTACTTATTCGTTATTACTTTCAAACGTAGGTGAAGTTGATGAAAATATAACTTGGAAAATAGAATATTTTTTTTATATAAAATTACTTTATTTTTTGGAAGCAAACCAGAATCAAAAATTAAAAATTCAACTTAAGGGGGTAGTCGTGCAAACTAGATTTCGCTTAAAAGTTGAGACTAGTACTAAATCGGCAAAAAAAATGACAATGAGCTTTGGTCTAAAGATTTTTTTGATTACAAGTTTAACCGCTAGAGGGCTCAAAGACCAATCTCTAAAAACCTATCTCCTCCTTAAATACAATGATAGGATAACCCAATTTTTCGGCTGTGGCTGCAAGTACAAAAATGTCTACATCCTAATTCGAAGGATGAAAAATTTTTACTAAAAAATACAGTAGATAACCCTCAAATTAAATTTGTAACGCTATATCACACGGGATGTATAATGCACGAAATCCAAATAAGTGTTTTGATTTATGGCTCCTAACAGATATGCTTTGTAATTAAGGCTTCCAAATTATGGAATTAGGTTTATCTGCTTTCTAAAATTATTTATTTTGTATCCGCGGGAAAATTTTACCTTTTTAAAAGTAATGAGTCATAATGCTGGCTATTGGAACCAGAAATGAAGCATTCAAAAAAATTCTCTCTATTTTTTATAAATAAAACTAGAGGTCTCAACTCCCTGCTAGCGAGGTTTGGCGGAATTCGTGATAAAATGCCTTTCCGGCTTTTTGATTCTCAAATTTGATAATATGCTTAATTTAATAAATATCTATATGGATGAGTCATGATATTAATGTATGTTATCTGAGAAATTATTGCAATAAACATCTAATTTTTGATTTATATCAATTGGTAAGCATTGCGAAGAGTTACGGCATTTTTCGTGATAAATCTACGAGTTTCTTGAAGATTGACTTCTGAACCAAAATCAAAGGCACGGATTATTTAATTATTAAACTTATAGAAAAAACTGAAATATTGCAAATCATCCCCTTCAATTAAAAGTCAGTATTTTCGTACTGCAGCCATAGCCGAAAAATTTGGGTTGATCGCTATTTGTACTTTAAAGAGGAGATAGGTTTTAAGATTGGTCTTTGAGCCCTCTAGCGTAAACTTGTAATCAAAAAATCTTAGACCAAGCTCAATTGTCATTTTTTTGGCCGATTCAGTATAGTCTCAACTTTAAGCAAAATCTATTTGCGACGACTACCCCTTAACCCTATGTGAGCACAGAGCCAAAAACAATTTTGTGGCTCAGCATATACGGTATGGCGCAATACCTAAAATCATCGAAAAAAGGCAAAAAACTCGATCGAGAATCTTTTGTTTCAAATACATTTATAAGAATTTAGATTCGGTTTCAAGAAATAATTGAACTTTTTCTTCGAATGTTTTTGTTCCGGCATTACGGGGAGTTCTGATTTTTATCAGGATTTTAGCCTTGTCCCTCCGTAAAATTATTTCGGAAACTGGGACAATAACAAATCAAATCGTTGAGATAGCCAGTTTTTTAGGAAAAGTGTTTTGTGCATTGCATAAACATTGAAAATAAAAATATTATTGGTAATCTAGGGGCAGACAGTTTTTTCTTAGGATTTAAATATCTAAATTTTCAACTTCAAGTATCCCATGAAAAAATTAAGTTATTATAAAAAGTAATTTAACCAATCCAAACATTGTCCACAGTTGTACTCATTACATATTAATCGAAATAATAGAAAAAATGCCTAATCTGTTTTATAGGGAAAAATAAACATTTTCACTCGAAAATCATGATATTTTCAATCAAAATTTTTGACTTATTTATAAATTACTTTGATTTATGAGAGATATACAATCAAAGCGCGGACACAAACTATGAACGTAAGCCAGATTTTGTCCATTGTTTTCGACAGAGATAAAAAAATTGAGAAAGAAGATGTCATTTTTTGTAAATTTTTCTGGAGTAATTTTTGTGGAAAACATTGAAACCTAATTTTTGACCAAGAAAAACTCTAAATATTAAAAAGCTGTGATCAGATTTCTTCTCGGCATCATCTCAAGTTTAATTTGTTGTTACTATTCGACTAAATCCGACGACTTTTATTTTCGAGTTTTCACTTCCGGTTTACTAACAACATGCGATTCTCTAGAATTGAACAAANAAAAAATAAACCAACTAATTATTTTCGTAAGTTAAATTGACGCCAGTCTGCCACATCGCTGCTACCCCCTTAAGCTAACTACAACTACCCTAGAACCGAAATATTTTTGAAATTGAGAAACTTTTAAAAAAATCGAGTCCCCAGCTGACGGTCCCTACTTATTCGTTATTACTTCAAAACGTAGGTGAAGTTGATGAAAATATAACTTGGAAAATAGAATATTTTTTTATATAAAATTACTTTATTTTTTTGGAAGCAAACCAGAATCAAAAATTAAAATTCAACTATAATGGGGTACGTCGTCGCAAATAGTATTTTCGCTTAGAGAAAGTTGGAGACTATACTAATCGGGACAAAAAAAAATCGAACAAGGAGCTTGGTCTAAGATTTTTTCTTTGATTACGAGTTTACACCGCTAGACGGGCCTCAAAAGACCAAACTCTTAAAAACCCTATCTCCTCGACTTAAATACAAATAGGATCAACCCAATTTTTCGGACTGTGGCTGCAGTTACAAAAAATGGCTAACTTTAAGGTTCGATAGGAATGAAAAATGTTTTAGTGACTACAAAAATACGGAGGATAACCCTCAAATTTAAATTTGTAACGCTTTATACTCACAGCGGGGATGTTATTTTATCAGAAAATGCCAAATAAGTGTTTGATTTATGCTCTAACACATATTAGCTTTGTATTAAGGCTTCCAAATTATGGGCATTTGTTGTATCTGCTGTCTATGTGTTCTAAGAAGATTAATTTTCTATTGTTGTATCGCGGGAAAGATTTGTCCTTTTTAAAGAGTATGAGTCAGTATATGCTGGGCTATTGGAAAGCAGGAAAGTGAATCCATTCAAAAAAATTCTCTCTTAGTTTCTTTATCTAAAACTAGAGGTCTCAAACTCGTGCTAGCGAGGTTTGGCGGAATTCGGGTGATAAAATGCCTTTCGGGCTTTTGAATTTCATAATTTGGAGTATATGCTAATTTAATAAATAATCTATATGGATGAGTCATGATATTAAAATGTATGTTATTTGAGAAATTTATTGGCAAGTAACGATCTAATTTTTGATTTATATCAATTGGTAAGCATTGCGAAGAGTTTACGGGCCATTTTTTCGTATTAAATCTATCGGACCCGTTTCTTTGAAAGAATTGACTTCTGAACCAAATCAGAGGGCCGGATTATTTAAATTATTTAAAATTTATAGAAAAAACTGTGAAATATTGAAAATCATCGTCGAACGTTAAAGTCAGGATTATGATGTGCGTAATCCTGCAGCCATCGCGCCGAAAAATTGGTGTGAGGTCTATTTCTGTATTTAAAGAGAGGATAGGTATGTTTAAGATTTGGTCTTTGAGGCCCTCTAGGCGGTTAAACTTGTAATCAAAAAAAGATGCTTAGACAGCTCGCATTGTCCATTTTTTTTGGCCGATTTCAGTATAGTCTCAGGCTTTTAGAGCAAATAATCTATGTGCGGACGAAACTACCCCCTTAACCCTTGTGGATGCAAGAGCCACAATTGGTGGCTCCAGCATACCAGGTCATGCCCTGCATACCTAAAATCATCGGGAAAAAAGGCCAAAAAGACTCGATCGAGGAATCTTTTGTTTCAAATACATATAAAAGAATTTAGATTGCGGTTTCAAGAAAATAATTGAATTTTTCTGCGAATTGTTTGTTCCGGCGCATTACGGGGAGGTTGATTTATTCCAGTGATTTTTTAGCCTAATGTTGTTCCCACTTCCGTAGAAAATTACTTCGGAACTCGGACATACAAATGCAAATGTGAGAGTTAGACCAGTTTTTAGGAAAAGTGTTTGGTGCATGCAATAACAGTTGAAATGAAAAATTTCATTGGTATCTAGGGGCAGACATTTTTTCTTAGGATTGAAATATCTAAATTTTCAACTTCAAGTAACCATGAAAAAAATTAAGTTATTAATAAAAGGTTAAATCTTAACTGCAATCAACATTGTCCACAGTTGTTACTTCATTACCATATATTTACTCGAAAATAATAAGAAAAAAGATGCATTATCTGGCTTTTAATAGGGAAAAAATAACACATTTTCATGCGAAAAAGTCAGGATTTTCAATCAAAATGTTTTGACTTTATTTATAAATTACTTTTCGATTTATGAGAGGATATAGAATTCAAGCGGACAAAACTATGACGTAAGCCAGATTCTTGTCCATTGTTTTCGACAGAGATAAAAATTGAGAAAGAAATTGTCATTTTTTGTAAATTTTTCTGAGTAATTTTTTGTGGAAAACATTGAAACTTAATTTTTGACCAGAAAAACTCTAAATATTAAAAAGCTGTGATCAGATTTTCTTCTCGGCATCACTCAAGCTTTAATTTGTTGTTACTTTCGACTAAATCCGACGACTTTTATTTTCGAGTTTTCACTTCCGGTTTACTAAAATGCGATTCTCTAGAATTGAACAAAATATTTCAGGATTCTAGTTCATCAAAATAAAAGAAACATATTTCTCCTTCTTTTCCCAAATTTATACTGCATTCTAAAATGTAACCTAGGAGGAGTAGAACTTTGAAGAGCGAAAACCTGAAATTAGGCGGTTTTTCGCAGTTCTAGAAAATACTACTATTAGTCTGACATTCAAAAATCAAATTACGACCATAAGGGTTTTCGTGGTTCATGCCAAGTTTGAGTAAAATCGTTTGCGAGCTCTAGGAGGAGTAGAACTTTGAAATTTTGATTAATTAGGTGTTGCTAGAACGTGCGCTGCATGGTGGTCAACCAGGGTCGACGCTAAAATTATATCTGATTAATTATTTTGTTGTAGATTTAAGAATAGATCTACGCAAATGGCTATTCTCAAAAGGTGTCCGAAGCACTTGTTGTAGTCTGAATAAAGTGGATGTACAAAGTTACATTTTGTACGACCGCTAAGACCCCCCTTAAATGCATGGTTTTATATCACTTATGAAGTCTCGAAAATACTGGCCTTCGTCGGATAACCCAAATTTCTGGTTCTAAGAAAATATATCCTGACATCTTTTTTTTTCGAAAATGAAAATTTTTTACTTTTCATTTCAAGATTCAATTCCGGCCCCCAGTAAAACTAATGCATAGCAAAAAATTCAGAGTGCAACGGGTTATTAACTTCAAACGATAGTCCCCATTAGCGGGGCTCGCTGGTCCCTTTTTTACTAGTTTTTGCGCCAAATTTTATATTCTTATTCAGCTTTTGAAAACAACTCATGCCGAGTAACATTGCTTAGATGAGCTTAAATCTGAGCAAGAAACATCTTGGAAAAATAAAATAAAACAAATTGGGTTTCGTCGGACTTATTGTATTTTATCTATTTGTCTGAGATTACTGAAATTGTTAAATTACTACGTTTTTCTTAAAAAATTGGTAACAATGCGTCGGATCTCGGACCAATTTCTGTTTAAGATTTTCAATTATTAACCAGATAATTGTGCTATGGTGTTAAGCTATCTTAGATTCCAATCGGNTGCATGGTGGTCACCAGGGTCGACCAAAAATTATTCTGATTAATTATTTTTGTAGATTAAGAATAGATCTACCAAATGGCTATTCTCAAAAGTTCCGAAGCACTTTTGTATTCTTATAAAGTGGAGTACAAAGGTACATTTGTACGACCGCTACCCCCTTAAATCAGGTTTTTATCACTTCTGAGTCTCGAAATATGGCCTTCGTCGGATAACCCAAATTTCTGGTTCTAAGAAAATATTTGAAATTTTTTTTCGAAAATGAAAAATTTTTATTTTCATTCTCAAGATTCAATTCGGAGTAAACTAATGCAACAAAAATTAGAGTCAACGGGTTATTACTTCAAACGATATGAATTACGGGGGCTCCTGGTCCCTTTTTACTAGTTTTTGCGCCAAATTTTATATTTTATTCAGCTTTTGAAAACAACTCATGCCGAGTAACATTGCTTAGATGAGCTTAAATCTGAGCAAGAAACATCTTGGAAAAATAAAATAAAACAAATTGGGTTTCGTCGGACTTATTGTATTTTATCTATTTGTCTGAGATTACTGAAATTGTTAAATTACTACGTTTTTCTTAAAAAATTGGTAACAATGCGTCGGATCTCGGACCAATTTCTGTTTAAGATTTTCAATTATTAACCAGATAATTGTGCTATGGTGTTAAGCTATCTTAGATTCCAATCGG
>SCLH01001015.1:26924-40526 GCA_004367855.1 Oikopleura vanhoeffeni | reverse complement strand
ATTCGGACCAATTTTTTAAATTCAATTATTAACCAGATAATTGTGCTCTGTTTAAGCTATCTAAGAATTCAATCGGATGAGTCGTTTGCAAAAACTGAATTAAATAAAAAAATTTTGGCTAAAAATCTAGTAAAAAGGGACCAGGAGCCCCCGTAATCGATATAGTGAGGTCAATGGAAATATAATTCGGAAAAAATAGAAAATTTGGGATTTTTTGTATCGAAATATTTTTTTTGGAGGCAAACCTGTTACAAAAATGCAGCTAAAATTGGCTTTCCATCACTTCTGAGTCTCGCAATATGGCTTCCGTCGCGATGGACGACTGCATTGACGTCGTTTTTTTAGTGGCACCTTTTTGTTGCATTGAATGAATTGAAAAACTAAAAATAGCATGAAGTTGTATGATGGCTCATTCGAGAGCTGGTACTTGAAACTAACTAAATCATTGAAGTCTGGACCAGTACCCATAACCGGTTACCGGTAATAACCGGTCTAAACAAAGAATTATCGGTAACAGGAGAACTATAGTCTATAGACTATAGTAGATAGGAAGTCGATTCTTGTTGGATGAGACTTGAAATTTTTTGTTGATTTAGTTATTTTCAAGTACCAGCTCTCGAATGAGCCATCATACAACTTCATGATATTTCTAGTTTTTCGATTCATTCAATGCAACAAAAAGGTGCCACTAAAAAAAACGACGTCATTATTTCAAAGGGCTGATTCATATCTGTGATATTAGCGCATATAGGAGTTAACAAAATATTTTCTGTTTTTCGATAAATTCGGCCATTTATCGAGGGGACGACGGTTGATTTTTAAAAATTGCGAAGAAGCAAAATTTTAATTACTAAAACATAATTTCGCGGGGACAAAGTGAAAAATATGGAAAGTTTGGGAACAAATTCAATTTTATTTGAAAAAGTTTTTTTATATTTTCGGCACGGTTTAAAGTCACTTACTTGTCAATATTAACTTTATGGGCACTTGCTGCAACTAAACAAGCAGAAATTGCAATTATAGATGGCGGAAATAATAGGGCAGCGTCGGTCTTTAAAGAAAGATTGAGAAATTCTTCAGCTTGTGGTCTTAAAATATCTACGTTTTCAATTGATGGACAGCGAGTTCGTAGATCAATCAAAAATCCTTCCAAAGGTCGGTAAGGATTGTGAACCGTAAGATGATACTAAAAGGTGCATATTACGATTTTACTCAGATTTGAAAATATAAGATTGATCTTTTGAACAAATGTTGATAGATAATCATATTCAGATTTTTTAAATTTTTGGTTATAATTAGGCAACTGGGGATTTCTTGATCTTCAAGTTCCGCATATGATATGCAGCATATCATATGCTGCATATCGATAAATTATATTTTCACTGATACGATATCGACCCCAACTAAGACGAAAATTACCATCAAAAAATTCTTAAGTCACCACTAGGTGGCGGAATATGGAATTCAAAGATGTCAAAATATTTATGAAGTATGCCCCGAAGCATTTGAAAGTTTTTGAGCAGACGTAGAATTCAAAAATGGGATTGAAAAAATACATGCTTTTTTCACAGTGATAGGCAGAACCAATTTGTTTTTCGAAAAACTGAAAAATCGAAAATTATAAAAAAAAAGTATGCAAAATCCGGGCGTCGAACCGTTAGCCGCAGCACCAGAGTCCAAAACCGCTAAACCATATACTTAGTAAATTAATTACTGTCGTATTTGTCTAAGCGGACGTTTTTGAAAATTTTCAAAACGTCCGCTTAGACGCACAGAGACAAATTTTGCTCTAAAAAATCGAAAAATGGAGCTAGAGAGCTCAAATTATAAGCCAAAGTTTCAGCATGAACGGTTACAGCATATACTGTTAAAATTTGAACTTGACTGGTATATTTAGGCCTCCCGAGAAAAATTGAGCACCTGATAAAAAGGTCCTACGAACTTGAAAATTTCGGATCTAGGGTAGTTTTTGACGCTTGAAATTTCGGTCAAAAAAATTCTTGACTCCAAGCACTCGGTGGCGCTGTTTAAGGTGGTCAAAAATCGTTTTTTTCATTTTTTCAAATCATTTTTCACAAATTTTCATCTTTGGTATTTTAGCAAATTCAGACATAATTTACCCCCGCGGCACACGATTCAAAATAAAAAACCGATTTTTGGTCATTTTTCAGTCAAAAGTATTGATAACAAAAGCGGAAGTAACACATACAAGTAGAAAAGCTATGTTCAGAGAGCACTATTTAACTTCCCACGTACGCATAAGTATTTTTTAACACATAAAACTAAAATAATATGGGTAGGGACCGTTAGCTGGGGATCCGATTTTTCAAAACATACCGAATTTCATTTATAAGTTTTTTCCTGGGTAAATCGATATCAGAGAGAGCGAAAATGACCCTTAAAAATATCAAAAATGCCCACAGATTCCGCTGGAGAGCAACATTTGAGCATTATAAATAAATACACCATTTTGGGTAATAGTACGTTTATAGAGTAAATCAATATCAGGGATGACAAAAATCATTTTTAAAAATGCCGACAAGGGACTAGAAAGCAAAATTTGGGAATTTTCAGAAATACGTCATTTAAGCTAATAGTTTATTTCTGGGGCAAATCGATATCAGGAATGACGAACATGACCTTAAAAATTCTGAAAAAAGGACCACAAGGGACGCTAGAGAGCAAAAGTTGAGCATTTTTTAGAAATACAGCATTTTAAGCAAGACCCCTTCAAAGGTATTACCCAATTTTATCAGGAGAACTTCTGTGGAAGGCAAACATTCTAAAGGATCAATAAAGCCATTTATTATTTTTTTTTTGTTTTGCTTGGATAGAAAAATGTTTCGCCACACACACACTTTATTTAATTGTGAAACAATTCAACAGTATTTGGGCCGAATCTGGCATGACTGGCGGGCGCAATAAACATAAAAGTCTGGCTCAATTGAACGTTCTTTAGTCCAGAGAAAAGTGATGAGCCCCAAATCGGCCGAGAGGGCTCGATAGAAGGGGATTTAGTTTGAATTCTAAATTTTGTATCTGCATAAAGATGGAGTCCCCATCAATCGGACTAAGGCCAGATAAAAAAGGGGATTGTTATAGCTCTATTGTATTTAAATCTTTGATTTGAAACAATGAGCCCCAGAAGTACGGCCGAAGAAGCGAAAAAAGGGATTTTAAATTTTGCTAGAAAGAATGAGCGGCCCGGCAAATCCGCTGAAGGATAGCGGGCGACTAGAAGGAGGGGCATTATACAGTGCTTATGTAATTTGAAATTTTGCGAAAAATGAGCCCAAATCAGGCCGTAGATGCGAGTACAAGAGGATTTTATGGCTTTTGAATTTGTCTGAAGCATTGGAGCCTCGAAATAGGGCGGCGGAAGTCGATAAAGGGGGAATAATTATACCTTTCTATATATAAATGAATTAAGTTTTTATACACACAGTCCATGACGAGCCTGTCAAAGGCGCACAAAAGCGGTGATTGCTATGAGATGTTTTTCACGCGGAGCAGGGTGGTCGAGGAGCAGAGCATTAACACGCGATCTACTACACGCGGAGAGAGAATCGTGATGTAAGAACTTATCCGATCAGCATAGATGCGCTTCAATTTTATTTTAATTTTGAGGAAATTTGAAAGATAAAAACGCGACGAGAGAGAGATTATGCCGTCGTATTATGTAAAGAGAAAAAAATTGGCAAATTTTGAAAAGGAAGTTTTAATAAATTTGGAAAAAATTATTAATATGTGGAGAAATTAATCTAATTTTGAAAAATAATTAACAAATTTTATAGAAAATTAATAATTTTTTTTGAAACAGAATTTGTTATAAAAGTTTGAGAACCTGTTTTTAACATGAGTACAATTTTTTTGCAAAATCTTAACAAAAAGATCTGCCTAAGAACTTGCAAAATATTTTTAAAAAACCGTTAATTTCGAAAATATTATTTTCAAATGTCGAGAAACTTGTCTTGCCGAATTTAAACATGTTTTCGCAAAAAAAATAAATTCTTGTCTTGTGATTTTTGCTTAAAGACATTGGTCTTTGTTTACGAAATTCTGTATTATTTTCCTCAACAAGATTCTATACTACATTTCAAAATATGTCCACAATGTTTCCAGAAAAATTGTCAAATTGTTTGAAAGAAAATTGTCAACGTTTGTGAGAAAAAGTGCGTCAAGATTTTTAAGAAAATTGACGTCAAATTTTTAATGAAAATTAGTCAAATTTATTGAGACAAATTGTAAAATTTATATGAGAAAACATTGTAAAAATTTGTGGCGGCAGAAAATNTCAAAATTTTTATTTATGAAAAAAAATCAACATTTTTGCCGATTGCTGACTGGCCGAAAAATAAAGTTGCTCAAGATTAAGTTTGTTGAAAATGAGCCCCAAATCGGCCGAAGGCCGATAGAAGGGGATTTTATGTTTTTAATTTTGTTGAAAAATGAGCCCCAAAACGGCCGAAGGCCGATAAAAAGAGATTTTATGCTTTTTATTTAATTTTGTTGAAAAATGAGCCCCAAATCGGCCAAAGGCCGATTAAAAGGGATTTCATGCTTATTATTTAAATTTGTTCAAAAATGAGCCCAAAATCGGCTGAACTTTCTTCGAATTCAAATGTTTTCGCAAAAAAATAAATTTTCTTTATTATTTTCTTAAAGATTTCTTTGTTAGAAATTTGACAATTAAATTAATTGTCAAATTTTTGAACAAATTGTCAAGTTTTTAAGAAAATTGTCAAATTTTTGATAAAATTGTCAAATTTTTGATAAAATTGTCAAATTTTTGATAAAATTGTCAAATTTTTGAGAAAATTACCAAATTTTCAACAAAGAAATCTTTAAGAAAATTTAATTTCAAATTAAATTTTTTTTTCACAAATTTAAATAAAAAAGATAAAACCCGCTTTTATCGGCCTTAAGCCGATTAGGGGCTCATT
Source organism: Oikopleura vanhoeffeni (assembly GCA_004367855.1). Classification (NCBI taxonomy): domain Eukaryota; kingdom Metazoa; phylum Chordata; class Appendicularia; order Copelata; family Oikopleuridae; genus Oikopleura; species Oikopleura vanhoeffeni. The sequence goes on along the minus strand of SCLH01001015.1, from coordinate 35,583 downwards.
TTTTAAGAAATTTAAAACATAAAATTCCCTTTTATCGGCCTTCGGCAGATTTGCGGCTCATTTTTCAACAAAATTAAATAAAAAACATAAAATCCCCATTTATCGGCCTTCGGCCGATTTGGGGATCATTTTTCAACAAAATTAAATTAAAAATATGATATCCCTTTTATCGGACTTCGGCCGATTTGGAGCTCATTTTTCAACAAAATTTAATTAAAAATATATTTTGATGATGCAAATCAAAAACTATAGGCAAAAAATGATTATGAAATAAACGATTTTTTTCTATAAAAATATGATAATTTATGATATTTTTTAGGTAGGGTATCCGGAATGCAGGTTTTATAAATATTTATACACAAGTTAATAAACTTGTAAATGACGACTTTTTTTATCAAAAACTTTTAAAAAAATAAAGAGTTTTTAAATTTTTTTCATGTCTGATAAAATAAAATAGTGATCAAATAATGCTTTTGGTTGTTGAGTCAGTTTTAATTTACAAATGAAGTGTTTTATTTAAACAATTATAGACAGGTTATTATTTTCAGGTAAGTTCTGATTTATTTTGATCATAAAATTAAAATAAATGTCAAAATTTCACTTTTTTTCGATTACTTATGAAAAATTCAAGATTTGAACATTTTCAAAGTTGACATTGCACATTTATGTTCTCTGCTTATATTTCTACTTATTTAATGCTTAACTTTCGCTTGAATCATCAGAAAGGCGGAGAGCCATTCATTTGCAAAAATGACAAAAAAACATTTTTGTCATTTTGCATCGCCGGGTTAATTATATCAAAATTGGCTAAAACTTAACACAGATGTTCATTGAACCTTTTTGTACTGAAATCCTTACCACTTTTTTTACCGAGGTCTTTTTCCGGTTTTAGAGCCGAAATGATATAAATTTTCATTGAAATCAAAAATTTGACACCATGAAAAAAATCGCAAAAAACGGCGGTTTTTTGTTAAAATTTAATTTTTCAGCCAGAATTCTTAAAATATTGTCCCAGCTTTCGTTTAGGTTCCATTTAAGGCTCACTTCCGGTCATTTGGACAATTGGGGATTGGTTTGAAAAAATTTCCAAAAAAAATCTCCCGAAATTTCGAATTTTTTTTTTTTTATCGGATTCCTTTGCAAAAAAAATGAGAAGAATGGGCCTCCATCGGATTTTGTATAGCCCCTCTAGCCCCGTTTTGTCACAACGACGTAACACCTAAATGCCCTGTGATCAAAAATGCCAAGCCAGACAAATACCTCTGGTTTGCAAGGTCTGGCAGGGCCGCAAATTTAAAAAAAATATTGATAATATCTGGCATGTTTACTCGGCCAAAAAAAATGAATCGGATCGGATCAAGATTATTCGCCAACAAAAGTAGAATCGGCTGAGTTTTTTGTAAAACATATATATTTTATTTTTGAGGAAAAAAAGCTATGTCAAGGGACACTTTAAACTAGAACGAATAACCGGATTAACCCTGAATAAATTAACAATTGAAATGGTTGCTTGGAAATGTTTTTTAAAGTATAAAAAAATATAAATTCAATTTTATAAATAAAAATTTATAGAATATTTATGTTTGATAATCATTTTTTTGCCGCCGGAATTTTTTACTTCAAAACTTCAGTTTTTCAAATTAAAAACATTATATTTTTTTAATGCGGATGGAGGATCCCCCTGTTTTCCGCTTCCCTTTAGAACAATCCTGGAGCAGCCTAACGTCCACCGTACCGCAGGCAACTTTTATCGAAAAATTGCCAAATTTTGCTATAGGTCCATTAAAATATTTTGGAGAGAATTTGGCTCATATATTATTTTATAGGTTTTGAAATATGCATTCCTCAATGAAATCAATGTTAAAAAGACTATGTAAAAAAAACTCGCTTAGACGCACGAAAATTTTGAAACTTTGAAAAAATGCCGTAGGTTTTCGCCAAAAAAAACGAAAAAGACACTAAAACGTCCGCTTAGACGCACGTCCGCTTAGACAAATACGACAGTAGCTCTGTTTTTATCATATTTTAAAATATTTATTACAATTTCAGCGCTAATTTACCAAAAAAAATAACCAACGACTCGGGTATTTTTTTTTAAGCGCGACAGATTTGACTTTACCACCACAGACGAACCGTATTAGATATCACTAAACAGGTTTTTGCATTCAACTGAAAACTATAAAAAGTTTAGGTCAAAATTGTTCTTGAAAATTATTCGAGAGTTTTTTCAAAAATTTTCAAAATTCTCAAATGACTTAATATGGGTATGAAATGAAACTAGAAGAAATTCTAAAAATAATGGCTGAAAAACAAAATTCCGAAAATTTTAATTAACTTTTTAATTAATTTTAATTAACTTAAGTTTTCGTGAGATTTTTCATAAGTCATTTTTTGTCCCTAAAACCAGAAGTTGTGGAATGTCAAATTTTAAAAATTTTGATTTCAAAAATATTCTCTATGAAATGTAAGCGATATAACATGTTTACAGGTATTTCTGTGTGATAATAAACTGTATTTTTTAGGCGAAATCGCAAATAAACGGTTCAAACCGAGAATTACTGGTTAACCGGTAGAGCAAAAAAAAATTCGAAAAAATTGAACCAACTTTGTAAAATTGAAATCCCAGTGGCCTAACCCTAGGATTATAAATTATAATAAAGCTTTTTATCCGACGTGGGGTAGCAGATCCCGATTTTCGGTTTTTCACCAGAAATTATTTATTTGAAAAATGACCGAAGAGGAAAAAAGGGCAGGATTTTCGTCTATAAGGGAAAAAATGCTGTTCTGCACATAGACAAAACGGAAAAATTAAACGTGTCCTTATGGACTAAAGTGAGTGAAAGTAGAATCATATCTTTTATAAATTGGTGCATACTTTTAGAGAATGTATAACGGTTAATTCCAATGATAAAATTAAGTCTTCCGAACGCAGGGAATCTTGGGGACTTTGTTGAAGATTTTCGACAAATTGAGTGATACTGATATTGAATTCTTCAACTTTTGCACCAAGCCATAAACATGTCAGATAAATTAATCTAAAATATTTTGAATTTCATACAAATGTACTCACAAGATAATAAATCTTTTTATACTACTGTGAGGACCCGTCTGTTTAAATTCAGTAAACTACAATTGATTAAAAGGCAGGAAATAATTTCAATCGCGGTTTCAATTCATGGTTACAAATTAAAATCGCATGTTAAATTGTAAAGAAGTGATCTAACCCAAGATGCGCCACGGAGTTAATCCATCGAATAAAGATTTTTTAAATAAAACCTTCTTTTGGGTCACAAAATTCTTAAGGAAATTTTCGCTTGATTTTATTAATTTTTCGTTGAGTTTATTAATATTTTTGGCCTCTCTCTCAGGTGCCATGTCATGTTAATAATGCGGCATGTTAAATTGCAAAACATTTTGAAAGAATAATCAAAACACGATGCTACATTTGTCCTATTACCAAGATTTACATTGGACAGGGGCGGTGGACCCAAGTCAAAAGCTACCTGGGCTATAATGTGGCATGAAATGTTTAACCATAAACGTTAATGGGTCTTTTGACGTCATAAATATTCTCCTTTTTTCAACTTAGAAAAATAATTTATTTGCAGAAGTTATTTAATGACCTAATTGCGGTATAAATTGTGTCAGAAATGATCGTGAATTTGGCAGTAATCTGAGAACTAGATTGCCAAATTATCTTTCGTCTTCTTTTGAAAAAAGAATTCAAAAGAGATTTGAATTCTAATTTGACCTCTCAAACCATAAAAACGGGTGATTTAAGTGTTTTTACATAATTAGTTTTTTAATTTCAAACTTGCAAAAAACGAATTTTTCTTTAAACCAAATTTGTTTGTCTTGACTGTAATAAATTACCCCCGCCATAAAAAAATATTTTGAACAACGTTTCATGATTCAACTTTAAACATACCTTGGATTATAATCCATACAAGACGTTCGCAGATAAAATCGCTTGAGATACATAACTGCGGTTGCAGTTACATTTGGAGGGACTGGAGGTTTGAAATAACGACAAAAATCTCGAAGTCGAGTTTCATAATACTTTTTCAAATGTCATAATTTTCATTCGTGGAAAATATTTTTAAGTGTAGGCTGGAAATGTTTTTAAGGGGGTGGTCGTCGCAAAAAAATTGAAAATTGGGGTTTTCAATGGCCAATCGTCGCAAAAGTACAAATTGTTGGACCAAATATTACCTCTCTCGGATATTTTTGAACAAGTAGCTTTTTTTCAAGGTACAGTATGTGTTTTTTTGAGTGCGAACATAATCTCAAGTGTCCGGGAGAATCGTCTATAATTTAGGGATAATTCTCCCGAATTGTTTATTTTTTGTTCGCACGAAAAAAACATACATTTTCAAGGTAGAACAATGATATATGAGTCATATAATATGACTTAAATTAAACGGACAGAACGTGGGCAGGTCATATCAGAGCGTTTTTACAGAAATTCTTGGATTTGGCTACAGAATCACCAAAAAACAGTATTTTGACCCTATTTAAAGGGTCTCAATCAAAATGTATCTCCTCCCTGGATTTAAAAGTTAGACATTCGGAACCTACATAAATGTGCAGCTGAAGAGTCCGTGCAGATCAGTACAGAGAGTTTTGTCCAAATTTCTTAAGTAAACTCGTTTTTCGATAAATCGTGTTTTAAATTTCAAAAAATCAAGAAATTTCAACTTTAGCAACGACCCCCTCTTAAATGTATGGTTTTAAAATGAGGCCGTCAAATAAAAACGATCTGATAAAAAAAATATAATAATTTTATGTCTCAAAATCACTGAATATTAAATACAGTACTAGTTTAATTTTTAGCGCTGTAGTTTTTCATAACATGTTCCTGAATAAAATGCAATTCTTCGCTTGCTGTCAAATACGCTGATGTAGGAAGATTCTGACGTGTGATCATTCTCGATAAATAATTTTGATTTGTTCTTTCTCTCAATTTTGATAATTCTGCTTTATCACAAAAAGTCCAGTGGTTACGCTGCGTAGAATTATGAAACATTCTGAAAGACATAGTATTTTATTTGAAAAAAATAACTACAGTTGTACTGCAAGTATTGCAGGGATCGGATTTTCCGAGACAAGTCGTCACAGGACAAAAATAAAGAAGTTTAGATTCGGTAAATTACTTGAAAATGTCAATCAGATGTCGTGTGAGTATATAAAGACAGTGTCAACTTTTTATGTCTTAAAAATGGTACTCTGGTTTCTGTCTAAGGACAGGTGAGATTTTTATATACTTTTTGTTTGCCCTTCACCCATATTTTTACGAAAAAGAGGTGATTTATATTTTTTTTTAAATATACCCTTTAGAGTGGCCGAGGTCTGAAGCATTTATGCGAAAGACTAAAATTCAGAAAAAATCAAGATAGCCATTTTGTAGGAAATTTAACGGAGATTATTTTTTTGAAATTTTTTTTTCGAATTTTTGGCGGTTCCTGATTGGCTGAAACAAAAATTTGCTCAAAAGTAACTTTTGATCCCGGAAATGGAATCGCAAGGTCAAGTTACAACAGAAAAAGTTTTGAAAATTTAAAAAATTGGCATTAAATTTGAGCCTCTTCCGAGGCCATTTCCCGCCAAACTAGCAAACGTGAAATTCCAAAAACATTTGTAACAAACAGAACCAACCGTCGCGGTAATTTTGAATTTAACAGTAAACTGATACAATCCTACCTACGCCGACACCTACGATTTTAAAAAGCTTCCTAAAAAAACACTAAGAACGTATCTTCTCCTTCAATTTTCATAATTTTTATTATTTTTTTTGTGTCAGGCTCCGGAGAAGCCTCACACAGAACTGATTAAGCGCCGCTTTTCTCGAAATTTCCTTTCGGCATTACAAAATTTGAAAAAAAACTAAAGTAGAATTTTGAATGCGTCAGTTTTGGAGGCTCAGTCAAAAGGTTCTCCTCCACCAGTGTAGGAGGATACAGTTTCGGCTCATACTGCATCTGAAAGCACAAGGCTTGTGTTGACAATTGGGCATTAGAATTAGAGAGTTGTTTTTTTGTTGAATTTAGATTCAGCACCCCCACTCGCGACTCGCGCCGGACACCGGCGTTCTCTTGGCGGAGAGGGGGGGGGACATGTCAACTATTTCATTTTTTTTGAATTTTGGACAAAATTTTTAGGGAAACAAAAAATTGAAAAAAATTGACAAAATTGCTTCAAAATAATTTTTTCCGCGTAAATTCAAACACTTTAAGGATTTTGGTATTATGCAACTATAAACTCGTTAGCGTCAAAAGCAAACAAATTAGCGCACTTTCAATTTAAATCATAAATAAATCAATAATTGTTGTTTTTCGTTTTTGGCCCGTTTAAAAGCAAAATTTGAAACAAAATCTCGTGAGAAATTTTATTGGTGTTCTAAGCCTTGATCACAAAAAAAGCTCAAAAAATGAGGAAATTGACAGAGAAAATAGTTTAGTATGTGTCCTTGAGGGACCCTTATCAAAATGTTTGTGTGTTGTGCGGAAGGTGCGATTTGTATCGATTTCTGATATGTTGATGATGAAATGATGTACGCGAAGGTTGTGTATCTGTAAGTGACAAATGTTTTTGGAATATGACCTTTGCTAGTTTGGCGAGAAATGACCTTGGAAAAGACTCAAATTTGCGACACTCACTCGCAGGGTAAGTGAAAATGGCAAAAATCGTAATTTTTTGACAAAATATGATATTTTTTTGAAAAAATTTTGGGATTAAATTCTAGTTTTAATATATATGGTAAGTTCACAATATCTTAACGGAAATTTGTCAAATTTTAAGAAAATTTGTCCAATTTTAAGGAAATTTGTCAAATTTTACGGAAATTTCTTGAAATTTATTTCAAATCATTTCAAAAATTTTTACAAAATTTTATTTTTTTTAAATTTGACAGATTTCTTTAAAATTTGAGAAATTTCCTGAAAATTTGACAAATTTCCTTAAAATTTGACATTTTTTTTCAAATTTGACAATTGTTCTTTGAAATTTTATTCAAAATTTGACAAATCTTTTTTAAATTTGACAAATTTTCCTCACAAATCAGACAATTTTTCAAATTTGACAATTTTCTTGAAAATTTTTACAAACATTAAAATGTTATAAATATAATTTTTATATTTTTTCAATCAATAAAATAAAAAAAATCAACTTTTTTTATGTCTCAAAAACACTGAATATATTTTATAATTTGGCATTTTTTTTGTTCAATGAAAATTAAAAAGCTTTCGATGTTTTAGATCAGTTATTAGAGGCCTAAATTACCCAATTTCGAGGCCTACTATTACTGATTGTTTTGAGCGTGAAACTAATTTTTTGTTAATCTGCGAGAATATTTTCTCAAACTCTTTATTCTGATTTAAAAATGATCTAATACATCGAAAGCATATCAAATTTCAAGTTTTTATTGAATGAAAAAAGCCGTATAGGCTATACGGCTTTTTTCATTCAATAAAAACTTGAAATATACGGTATAGCATGTCTCGAACAACAAAAACTATTTTTAAATTTCTCCGACAAAATTCTTAATTTTTCTGACAATTTGACAGATTGTTTTAAAATTTGACAAATTTCCTTCAAATTTGACAAATTTTCTAAGAATATTATAAATTTCTTCAAAATTTGAAAAAATTTTCTTCTAAATTTGACATTCATGAAAATTTCCAATTTCAAACTTAAATCAGAGATTCTTAAGTAATTGAAAATCTTCTGAAAGTTAAAAAAACGTTTCAAAAACGTAATTTGACAGAAAATCGCGCAGACCTTAATCAAAATATACTCAGACTTGGCATGTCATGCCCTTAATACCTCCTTTTCAAATAAAGGTATATAAGAAAAATTCATTGTCAAATTTTGGTTTGACAGCCGATACAATAATCTCTCAGTCTCTACTTAAGCCTCCGGATATGACAGCCTTAGGCTCAATTGTTGTCTTGATTCATATTTATCTTGTTTTTTAAAGAAATTTCAAATATTTAAAAACAAAAATGACAATTTTAGCCAGTTTATTATCCCGAATAGCTCTTCTGCTGTTGTAAAAATTTTTTAAAGTATGTTTTATTGTTTAATTGCAGTCTGCGGTTTCATTTCCGGGTTCAAAAATTACGTTTGAGCAACTTTATTTTTCAACCAATCAGCAATCGGCAAAAATGTGGGTGCTTTTTTTAAAAGTCAGAATCAATCTACAAAAAATTATCTATCTTATGGTTATCTTATTTCGAATACTGACATTTCCGATTAATTTTTGATACCGCGGTGTTGTTGAGATCTTTTATACATACAATCACTTTTAGCGCCACCTGTGGTCACCTGACACCCATCAATGATGGGCCATCATCGCTAATACTGTTTCCACAAAGTTGATAATTGCGCATCTTTTGAGTCTACTTGAGTGATTCAAATCATCGATTAAATTTATTTGAGGTAGTCGAGGGGCCTCTCTCGGGAAAGATTACTCACTAAAAAATTCATATTTTTTTTGAGCCGGGGTCTAGGGGCAATTTTTTTTGCTGGATCATAGGGAAGAGATTGTGAACTAACCATAATACCGTATGACGATTTGAAATACGAAATTTCAAAACTCAAAAATGGGTATCGATGTTTTTAACCTATCTTGTAGAGAATTTTTTTCTGGTCATTTTAAGAC
>SCLH01001015.1:13516-25473 GCA_004367855.1 Oikopleura vanhoeffeni | reverse complement strand
CTTATGGTAGCTTTTAATTGTCGAAAAACCCTCTTTTTTCGTCAAAAATGCGATTTTTCGAAATGTATTATCATTTTTTTGGAAAAATATCAATTTTTGAAAAAAAAAAATCCAACCACAAAACGCGGAATAAAATTTGGCACAGATCAGTATATGTTACAAATCTAAACTAACTGGTCGATTTTGGCCGAAAATCGATTGGTGGAATAGCTAACTATGGGTCAATAATGTACTGAGAGGTCGCTAGAGAGGAAAAACTGGTCAACACCCAAGGTCAACCTCAAGTTCATCGTATAGACTTGTAAGTACCCCCAAAAGAATCGGAAGGGTCGACTTTCTAATGAACGTATTAGGAACTATGGGTTTATAATGTACTGAAAGGTCGCTAGAGAGCAAAAACTTTTTGAAACCACAATAATAAATGGTGCTAAAGAGTATAAAATGCAAGTCAAAAAAATTTTTGGGCCTCAAATCGGCCGATAATAGAATTTATATTTTTTTAGAAATAAAGCCAAAAATCGGCTGAAGACCGATATAAATAACTGGTGACAGGGTCGATTATTCATGGTTCTTTCAATTAAAGCTGTCCTTATAGAAACATTTATTAGGCTATCTGGACACGTCACTTGCTTGGAAAATCAACAAAAACTTTAGCACTAATAACGAGATGAATAATAAGAATGCACTATTTTAATGGTCGAAACAATTAAAAATTTTCCACATAATATTTGGAAATTCTAGATTTCGAATTCGCCGTTGTTAAATAAATTTAAAAAATATGAATAATAAATATTTGAGTTTATGACACCGGATATACACAGTAATTAATTCACGAGTACCGTATATATTATAATCCCATTTGTCTCCCTAATTCCATCTGTTGCTGTCTTAACATTTCGATTGTCATTGGCTCTTGCATTTCGCGGAGATGAACTTGAATCTGATGATTAAATTCGAGATATTTGGTCACGCAATTATCCAGACACACCGCTTCAATTTTTGTTAATCCATTCTTTTTGTAGTCTGTCATTACACATTTTCTAAAGAAAACAAATAAAGGAAGCTCCTATCGGGGAGGGCCGGGAAGCTATTTTTAATGTCATTTAATGGGGGTGGCACTCGGCAGAAAATACTTGAAATGTATTTGAATTTTTCAAAAAAAAAATATTCAGAAAAAATTTTACCTCTAGGTAACTTATATTTATCATTTTAACAAAAAAAAAAGTTGATATTTTGTTAATTACGAGTTAAAATGATAATAATTTTTAATTTATTTTAATTAATTAATATTTTTACTTTGAACCGAGATGACGCTTTCTTTTTAGTTTTTCAAATTGTTAATAATTTAATTTCATCAAATAAACCTGGTAGATTTTTTTTTGGAATTTTGAAAGTAAACTCATTCCAATTTGAGTTTTGTCAAGACACATTGTTTATAAAATTAATTATATTTTTTCTATCAAAGAAAGTTTTTATCGACGTTTCGGCTAAACACCCATTATTACTGTGGCGGGTTTTTTTTCAGCGCAACCCGCAATCGAAGCGAATGTTTTCGAAAATGGTACATACGATCCAAAAAATTATAATTGTATCCCAGAGTCAGTGAGTTGATACCCATGATAGACTTTGTCTCTACCGATCGACTGACCGGTGATTTGTTAAAAAGGCGGAATCTTGGGAAAACTACGGCGGGTGTAAAACGCCAACCACGATAGCAGCGCAGCTGCTATAGAAACTATCTCAGGAAAAGACTTGGTTCAAAAAGCTTTATCAGGTAATAAGCTGCCCAAAAATGAGTAGTTTTAAGGGGTTTCAGTCGATAGATATTTTTTTTCATTTTAGGCTAATATTTGAAAAAGTTTGGTGAAAAATTGAAAACGACCGACGAAAATATTTAGGGGATAAACCAGAATATGAGCTTATAATTTGACCAAATTTCTGATTTTTAAAGGGGTTTCCATCGTCAGAATTTCTGAGCGTGCTTGATCGGCGATATCATTGGCCGACAACGGAGGGATCATCTGGCAATAAAGACATTAAATTATATTAGAGAAACAAATAAAGCGTCCTCGGCCCAGGTCATAGTACAAAATGATGCAAAACTGTTTTGGCTATGCCCAAGTGTACACAATTGTTTTTCTGTACACAAAATAAATCTTATCTGAAAGGGTTAGAATTAGGGTTAGGTAAACTCGTGTCCAGTGTACACGGTATAAAACGACGCAACCTGTTTCTTGGAAGGCTAGGGTTAGGGTTAAAAATAGGGTGTGTTCCAGGAACAAAGCGCCATATTTTTTAACAATAACCATAGACTTTTCCGAGAAAGTTTTGGCCATGCACAAGTGTACACAAATATAATTTGTTTATCAATTAAACAGGTAAAGCCCCCGGGCAGCCCGCCGGGAAGGCAATACTTTTCAAAATATTATTCAATGATGAAATTAAATTGGCAAAAAATAATTAGAAACGGAAGAGCCCCCGGCAGGGCCGCCGGGAGGCAATACTTTTCAAAATATCATTAAATTTTTTCAAATATTTTGCTTTAAACATGTTACAGCCCTCGGTAGGGCCCGCGGGAGTACACTTATAAATCATTTATAGACGGAACGTTACGAAGATTGAGAAAAAATTAAGTTGATTAATAAGATATCTACTTTTGTTTGAAAAAAAATGGCCATAAACTGCAGGGCCAGCGGGAGCTACACGTTTGAAAACATTCGCGGAGGAACATTTCTTAAATCACCAAAAATTTAGAAGATTAATTCAAGAACTACCATTAAGTTTAAAGAAAAATTTTTGGCCATGAACATTTGCTGCTCCCGGTAGAGCCCACCGGAAGGCTACAATCTGAATCGACGCAAGATTTGGTATATTATCAACTGTTTTTTCTGGTATTGTTTGAAATGATGTTTTACCAACAAAAATGATAAAATGAAATATTTTTCCTGAAATAGAATGACAAAATATTTTGGTGTTCGACCCATTTCATAATAATGTAGTGCAATAGTTTTCCTGTAAACTTTGGTTTGTTTCTTAACTTCTCCGTTTTGTTTATTGATCAAAAAGGTTGAAAACCAATCAAAATCAGGATTTCCTCAAAAGAAGGCGGCAATAGTATCTTTAAAAATGTCGCAACTGCTCAATACTGACATCCGACATAAATTATGTCACACAATACAAAATTCAGAAAAAACTTGTCTGCGGTCATAATTCATATTTTATATGATTTAAAAATCGTTGGTTTTTTAAACATTGATAGAAATAGAGAAAATTCGATTTTTAGAGAGCAAGAAATGTGCTGTTCGAGAACGTTTTAGAAAATCTATTTATAGTTCAATAATCAGTGGTAAACACATTGCCTTAGCTTTGTTCTCCAAGTAAAATTTTCAAAATCGAATGCATGCCTTACCACCCCACAAGGGTCAAACAAAAGTCTTAGAGGTTTTAAACCTCTTCAGTATTATTTTGGTCGATTTGGTCTTGTCCGCATATTTTATTTTGGTTTATTTGCCCCTTATAAACTGTTTATTTTTTTGTAAAATTATTCTATCAGAGATTTTTGAACTCAAAACGTAGTAATCTAAGTGGGATTTTAAAGTCTGAACTTGAGATTTAAGGTTCTTTTACATAATTTCGGCAATCGCACGCGTCCCCTGGGCGTTTGCGTATGTTTTTTTTGGTGTGGGCGTTTATAACACCCGCCGGAAAATACACCTAAAAAGCTGGTATCAATCGGAGCGAATGTTCTCCAAAACGGTGCGAAGATAAACGATTCAATAAATTCCAATTGTAGCCCATAGTCAAAGAGTCGGTACCCGCAATGCAATTTGTTTCTCATGATCCGATGACCGGTTAAGGGGGTGGCATCGACTCGGCAGACTGGAGTCAATTTAACTTACGAAAATAATTAGGTAGCTTTTTTTTTAACTAGACCCACCATACTCAGTCATTTTTCTCGAAGACCGTACTAGATATCAACAAACGGTTTTCTACTAGGTGTAGCCAAGTAAATTTGTGGCACCTTTATGTGCTAAATTTTTTTTCCTGGTCAACCGGTTCACGGTAAATGACGTTCTAAACCGGAAGTTCATAGGTTCGAATATCAGTCAGCTCTTTAAATAAATTTATTTATGACAAAAAAAATTCGAATATTTTCCTTATTTGCCTCAGAAAAAACGATGATTTCAAAAATTGATTACCGGCCAACCGGTTGAAGGAGAAAAAAACCAAAATTTTTTTAGCTATTTTAGGAAAGATTTGAGTTCGAGTTTTTCTCTACTTTTGGCCATTTTTCACGAAAAAAAAACTTTCATATTTAGGAAATTTTGTAATGCGCATAATAAGAACAAGACTTTTTCGCGCATAACACCCGAAAATGTCTGAAATTTATTAAAATCGTCTCAAAAAACAATTCTGACATCGGGTTTAGTAATACATGGAGTTTCAATGAAAAGTGGTTTTTAATATTTTTACAGATACTCAGTTATGTTAAAAAATTAAAAATATAAACATTTGAAAGAATGAAATCTTTAATTGAAAAAAAAAATCACATTTTTTATTTCATATTGCTCTGAAAAAATGTACCAATCTGCCGGATCGCTGCCACCCCCTTAACCCACGTAATCAGCAAAAATACCGATTGTTACTTTCTTTTGGGTTGCGCTGAAAATTATTATTTCTTAAAATAATGAGGCTGCATTTTTGCGAAATCAAGGTGGTTTTTTTTTAGTAGGGATACAGGATTTCTGGCATAATGGTATTTCGGGAACCCCATGAAACCAATAATTAGCGGACGTAGAATTTTATTCCTCAACTTTAACCACCTTCAGTAATCAAGTAACTTAAGTAATCAAGCTTCAGATAGCTTAAAAAAAATCTGTGTTCAAAACATAGATGCGCAGGTGAATTATGGTTAGGGTGCGCAGCGGTAAAACAAACGAGAGAACTACAGTAGTTGATACAAATTCTTTGACCTACGGGGGTTGTTGACACAAGAAAAAACGATTCCGGGAGAAAAAAAAAAAGGGTTTTTTGGGAACCATTCAGGTTGGTCCCCAAAAAAAATTTGGGGAAAAACCCCCCCTTTTTAAAACGTTCCATTAGGACCAATTTCGGTTTTTAGCATATAAATTCCATTTATTGATTTTTCAGAGTAGAGCCCTGGTCACAAAAATTTCCGCACTTTTTGGAAATAAAATTTTTGAAAAATTTTTTTTTTTGGAAATTTGTTGAAAAAATTTTTAGTCATTTTCGTAGATATTTAAACATAACCGGTAATTATCACCGGGTAAAAAATCCGATTTTTTAATTTTTTTATATTTTTTTGCCTTTGAATTCTGCTCTAGATTTTTATTTTCTGTTTTTTGTTGGTATCGGTCGGTTTAAAAGTAGAAATGAGCCCGCTGCGCATCCTAATTATGGTCCATAAGTTATGGAACATCGTTAGCAGATCGGGGCTGAAATAAAATCTGGGAGACTCGGTTGCCAATATTATTCAATGTTATTAATATTCTTACTCTTCACATGATTCTTGTAATTTGACATATTGATCTTGCATAGCTTGAATTTGTGCCATTTGCAGCATATTTTGCTGTTCCATTGCTTCGTCCATTTTCAAAAATATATATTTTCCGTTCTACGAAAATCTGAAGTAAATTGTATTTCAAAAAGGAGATAAGAATTAGGGTTAACCTATTTAGTGCTTCGAATTTAAACACCAAGTACTCTCGTGGATACGCTATAAAAAAGTCATAGCCTAGAAAAATTATTTGTTAATTTTTTCGCAGCGTTTTTTGATAAAAAATGATTCAAACTATGAATTTGTTAGCAAACCTCAGTTAGCTTTTTTTTAATCGCCACAAATTTACTTGGCTACACATAGAAGACAACCGTTTGTTGATATCTGGGATGGTTTTCGAGAAAAATGACTTAGGTAGCTTTTTTTTTAAAGGAACCACCCCCCTGTAGACCAAACGGTAAGAGATATCGGGAAACGGTTTTTTGTATCCGATAGCTAAGAAAATTTNAAATTTTCTTAGCTATCGGATACAAAAAACCGTTTCCCGATATCTCTTACCGTTTGGTCTACAGGGGGGTGGTTCCTTTAAAAAAAAAGCTACCTTAGAAAGCTACTTCAGTTGATTTTTTCTGACCTTGGGCTTCAAATTCAAGCAGGATGATTTTCGACAACTGAAAACCAATTCAATATTAATAAATAAAAAAATCAATTCAATATCAATTATCTGAGCTTAAAATTAAATTTCGATTTTACCATTAACTACCGGTAACAATTTTACCGGACTTAAAAGTCATTTTAATTCTCAATTTTCTTTAATTAGGAAGATTCACATGACTTTTAGCCCTTTTACGTAACGGATCTTTCATTTGGCCGTCCAAAAGCGGACAATTTGGAAAACTCTACAGTATGTGCTTTTTTTACTTGCGAAATGAAAATTGCTGTGAAGGAAATTCCAGCCACTAAAAAAGATAGCTAGTCGGATTATATTTCTGAACCCTTGCCAACGAAAGCTCTAGCCTAGGCTTTCAAAATTTAATCCGCCTAGTTACCATTTTTTATAAGTGGGACTTTCCGTTACAGCAAATTTTATTTCGCAAGTAAAAAAACTGTACCTGCCCTGCAGATAAATCACTGAAATTTGTATAAACAAATGAATAGTATATTTAACTTGGACAATAAATAAGTTTTAACCAAATGTGTAGTCTAGAAAATACAGTTATTTTCAAAAGTTTGAAGAGATAAGCGGCTTGGGTCCTTGGTAGCTTAAAAATTCTCTGCGAAAGTTAAATTTTATATTTAGAAAAAAAAAGGTTAATCGAGCATAAGATAAATAGTTAACTAAAGTATTAGAATGGCTTGGACAAAAAAGTATAGGAGTTTTGACAATATGGATGAATTAGACCACTGTAAAATGTTCAGGTTTTTTGGTAAAAACAAAAGGTCCAAAATAAACTTGCGCATTTTTGAAAAGTTACTACACGGTGAGTTCTCTTAAAGAGGAAAATTGAATCAATAGATCACTCTGACATAGAGGAAAAAATCCAAAGCTGAAACCAGTTCATTTTGTTTCAATCGCCCATATATACAGAGTGACTTATGCTTTGCGAATTGCAGTTGATGACCAATTTTGGATCGCTGGTTAAATGTATAAATTTGAAATCTTGAAGTTTAAAACGCGATAACAAAAGTTCTAGAATATAATATTCAACGAGTTTAACAAGATCATGTGATTTAGACCAACATCTTCAAAATGATATGAAATGTATGGTATTGCATGAATCTAACAAAATACAAATTTCCAAAACAATTCGTGACTTTTTAATACTGTAGTATGACTTTAACTAATTGGTAAAAACCGCTTTTCCGACCTTTAAAAACATTGGGTCCGTTTAAAACCAGTATTATGCACCGCTTGACCACAAAGTGTATGTAAGCTGAATTTTACTTTTGTTATTTTTGATACGGTGGGTTTTGTTCAAGCAAACGGGTTTGAAAATCCCATTTTGTCCGCTAAGACGGACTTTATTTTAGTTTTTCAGAAGAAAATGAGTAGGTTTTGCCCCAAGTTCGCTTGGACAAAATCAACCGTATATGCTGTTAAAACCTGAAAATATCGAATTTATACGTTTTACAATTGACCCGACCATGATATTACAGTGAAACTGATAAAATTTCGATTATGATCCGGTCTCAATCATATTTCTCAAATATAGCTTTTTAAGGTCGATTTTCCAGTACATGCTCTCCAGAAAGCGTAAAAACTGTTACACCGGGAAGTCATGTAAAGTAACGACCAAAATTTAAAAAAATCGTTACTGTGATTTGTATCTATAAGGACAGCTGGGATTTTGCCATATTGTCCTTGTTTTTCAAAAATGCTTCAAAAACTCAAAATTGGCGGCGAAGACCCAACGTTTCGGAAAAACTTTTTTTCTTAGGCCATTTTTTCTGAAAACAAGTATTTTATAAAAGCAAATTCCGAAAAATAGTTGTATGTAGATATTTTCCAGAAAAAAAATATTTACAACATTTTTGCCATATTGTCCTTAAATTATGTCATTTTTTGGTGAAAAATTATGAAGAAGTTTTTTTGCTCTTCTTTCAAATTTCCATTTCGACACTAAAATCGTCCATATACTCCATATATGTATATCGTCCATATATTGGCCTTATAGAGCGGCACGCATAAAAGCGGAGGTTTTAGCCATATTTTGTTCATATTGTCCTTATAGACAAAAACCAGAGTCTTAACTAAAGTTTAAATGATCATTTTGGTGAAATTTATAATTTTTTAAAAACGTCACATCAAATGATTAAGTATTACTTCAAATTTATTCTAGGTATAAAGCTTCAGCTCAAAGTGTTAAAAAACTTTGATAAAAACTAAAAATGTCTAGTACCCCAATTGTTGTATTCTAGTGTAAGAAAAAATGATGAATTTATTTTAACTTTTGAAGTACATTTGTCCTTTCGGGCTCAAAAGAACAAATATATTGAAATTGAAGAGTTATGACGTCAGAACAAATAACAAATGACCCTTTTAAGGTTAATTTAGATTCCATCAAAGGTTTTGAATAGAAAAGATATCTCTTCAAAGAAGATAATTTTTACCAGAAAAATTAAATTCTTTGCTTGGATTTTCCAAATATACCAAAAACCTTGAGGACCTTGAAAGGGTTTGACAGTTTATAAGGATTATATATTTTTTGTTGATCATAAATCGCTCCGTGGAGTTGTGCTTTCAGAACTTTGGGCAGAATTTCGAATTTGTTGAACTTCTTTAACGAGCATTTTTAGTAATTCTGCAACTTCACCCATTTCATTGTTACTAAAATAAGAATAAATAAATTGACTATACAAGGATGTATTACAGAACAATTTTGTGAGCTAAAAATACCACCGCAATGATTATATCATATAATTTATATGTGGCATTTTTTAAGGGGGTATGCGGCTCTGTTTTTTATGCCGATAAAAAACAGAGCTGCATACCCCGTTAAAAAACCTTTTCTGAAGAATTTGACGCATCGGTTTAAAATTTCGATATGGCCTAAAAACATTTTTTGATCATTTAATCGTATTTTCAGTCTCATCATGTGAAATCATATTTCCGATTCTAACAAGCAATTTTAGAAAAGCTCGTGCATATCTTTTACAAATTGTATGATGACTCCTTTTTTTAAATTTGAGCTATTTGGAAAATTTATCCGCGAAGGAGATAGATTTTAAAGTCTGATATTGCCGAAAAACGTCGATTATTTGCTGTTCTAGAATTGGTTAATCGACAGATCGAAAAAATGGGAAAACATTTTTTAACAAAAAACATTTATTAACAAAACATTTTCTAACAAAAAACACATTTTTTTAACTAAAAACATCTTTTAACAAAAAAAACATTTTCTAACAAAAAACACATTTTTAACAAAAAAAACATTTTTTAACAAAAAAACATTTTTTAACAAAAAAAACATTTTAAAAAACATTTTTAACAAAAAAAACATTTTTTTAATCAAAAAAACATTTTTAACAAAAAAAACATTTTTAACAAAAAAAACATTTTTTAACAAAAAAACATTTTTTACAAAAAAACATTTTTTTAAAACAAAAAACATTTTTTAACAAAAAAAACATTTTTAACAAAAAAAACATTTTTTAACAAAAAAAAACTTTTTTTAACAAAAATATATTTTCAGCAAAAAAATTTTTTTTTTTAACAAAACTGTCCTCATGAAATTTCAGAGGGTCAAAAAATATTGTTAATTTTTTGCATTATTTAGAAATAAATCAGCATTCGTGATCGGCGCAACAATTTCACATACGAATGTATATATCTTAAATGATTCGAAAATAATAATTGTCATACTTCGTACAGCCTAACTCGTCCCAGTGTACATGGTACAAAACCGTGAAAAACTGTTTGTTAGACAAAAATAGGGCTTGGGTGAGAATAAAAGGGTATGTGAGGAATTCAATTCGAGAACTCGTGCTAGGCTGTTCGAACGTAAAATACATGTATATATGCTAAAAAATCATGAAATGTGGAAGATCACTGGAGAATTTGGTCACGTGAAATATATCAGGCAAGCCTGAATTTTAGCCACATGTTGTTTGTATTTCATTTTCACGACACAAAAAATAATGTTCGCTTCCCCGCAAAGTCAAGTACATCAAGCTTTATATTTCATTAGTTTGCATCAAATTTGCTATTCAAGCTCAATTTTATTAGATCTAGCCGAAAATTTTATTATTGGAGAATAATTCAATATGCGTGATAAGCGCACAACTTCACTTAAGCAGCATAAGTTATGCTATACAATCCGAAATGTATGGTAATTAAAAACTTCACGACCGTCTAATTCGTGTCCAGTGTACACGGTTCAGAACCGAGCAAAACTGTTTGTCAGGAAAAAAAATAGGGTTGGGGTGAGAATAGTTGGGTTCCGCAGGAACCCTATTCTTTGCACCTAACCCTAGTTTTTTTACGTCAAAAGTTTTGCCATGCCCAAAGTGTACAGCATAATTTTCGGTGAAGACAAAATATTTCCGTATGTTTAAAAAGGTTAGGTACAATCGTGTCCAGTGTACACGGTGAAAAACGATGCAAGACTGTTTGTTGGGAAAGGCTAGGGTTAAATAATATGGTTGTGTTCCGCAGGAACAAACGACCATATTGATTTAACAATAACCATAGTCTTTTCCGACCAAAAGTTCTGCCATGCCATGAGTGTACGCAATAATCTGTTATGTTCGCTAACGAAATCCTGCTTGATAAATATTTTAGCCGCAATGTTTTCAATCTTTATTTTTCTGAGACTATCCCGTGTTTGAGCGTCTTTCTCATCATTCATTATTAAACTGTAAAAAAAATGAACGCAAAAACGTCTTAAAAGTTTCAAAATTTTATTTTGTTAAAAAATATTTTTTTTGTTAAAAAATGTTTTTTTTGTTATTAAATGATTTTTTGTTAATAAATGGTGTTTTTGTATAAAAATGCCTTTTTTTTGTTAAAAAATGCTGTTTTTGTTAAAAAATGTTTTGTTATAAATTTTTGTTGTTAAAAAAACCCCCTGTCCAAAAAAATCTCGTGCTTAAATTTCTGCATTACAAACCCCTTATCAGATGATATCATATTTTTACAAAATCCTGTTATTTGTAAAAATTATGATGTCAATGCAGCACGAAATATTATTATTATGAGTTAATTCAATTTTTATTTCAAAAATATCGTTCCTATCCTAGGAAATATTGATGGTGCTTGAAAAACCAAATTGTTGGAAGATTTAGGATCGTGACAAGAGTGGGTTCCTTCTAAAAAGGTACATGATGAAACAGACAAAGCTATTTCAAGGCTTATTTCTGAGTGTGTTTTATGATGGTACTTTACAATTCTAAATTTCCTTATGATGTTACTTTCGATCATTTTTAAATTTTATTTAGACTTACTTATTCGTATTATACGGTTTTTCTCCAGTTTTCGGTAAAAACGCATCCTGATCACTGATACCAATTGAACTTTCTACTCGTGATAATCTTGAATGAAGTGAATAATTTGAAAATATAAGGACTCCGACCAAAAAACAAAATAAGAAAAATGTCCAACTTTTCCAAGCACCATAGTGGTCAATACCGCGAGGAAACGTAAGCGGCACATGGCGCACTTCCTCGTCAACCATAGATAAATTTGGAACGCTTTTTGGATGTTAAATATTTAATTAAAAATTTCATTGCTTAAATAATATTTGTTAAAAATTATATATAAAAAAACTTTTTCAAGGCGATTTTGGGATAATGTCACCTGGACCACCACGAAGTGTTTCTAATTTTCTTTTCGATTCTTATTGACTTTACCTAGTTTTACGTTGAAAAAATGCACCAATTTGTTAAAATCATTTTAAAATGAAAAAACATCAAATTATTAAAAAAAAATTTGGTCGACATT
>SCLH01001015.1:0-13505 GCA_004367855.1 Oikopleura vanhoeffeni | reverse complement strand
CATGATAGAAAGCTAATTTTTACTTCATTCTAAATTTTGTACATCGGTTTCATTCCAAAAAAATAGAAAAAAAAATTTCGATGTAAAAACATTTCCAAAATTTCCTATTTTTTCTCAGCATTATTTTCCTTTTACGTTGACGCTAATTTTGGTTGTATTAGTTCACTCTCAATTCAATCTCGAGAATCGAAATAAAAAAAATTTAATTTTCGAAAATAAAAATTTCAAATGGTTTCTTAGATCCTGAAAATCGACGTACCACACGAGGGTTATATCTCGGGAACCATATATGGTAGGATATTAATTTTTGCTGCATTCAAAATTTTGTTAACGGTTTGCTTACAAAAAATTTAAATTTTGACCGAAAAAAAACTCATAAATTTGCAAAATTTCATTTTTTTTAAGTATTTTCTTCAAATAATTGACTGAATCTCGTCATTTAAACATCGGATCTGACTAATTTTTTTGCCATTGCAAATTTTTGATGCCGATACGTTATAAAAATGAAAAAAATTTGTATTTTTTTCAAAAATAATTTTGCAAACCTAAGAAAATAACATATTTTTGCCAAATTTTGACTGCGCATAAAAACATAACCATAAAATATAGCAAAATAAGGAGCGCATAAAAATCATGAACTCGCAATTTTGAGAAAATTCTTTTTTCCACAAATAAAATTTGTTAACTGTGCTCCAAATGAAATTGAACTAGCGCCTAGGGTACCAAAAAAACAGCCATTTCGAGGACTTTATCAGGGATTGTAGGAAAATTAAATGAAAAAATTAAAATCTTAGCGGCATAACTTTTTTTAACTAACAAATTTAGGTATCCTTACAAAAATCAGAAATGCTGTTAATACATCGCTTAGGTCGATTTTTTTTTCGGTTGGCCCATTGTGACTTCGACTGGGAGAACTAGACAAGATAGCGACAATGGTTTTCTGCATGTGAAACCTTGAAAAAAAATATGCGGTAGAATTTTTTTTTTGGCTTCCTAGGTTGATCACGTGACCGGAAATTAGTCATCGAAATTGCTGGAAATGACCGAAAAACAGATTTTTTTGCGAATTACCGGTGAACCGGTTATCACCGGAAAAAAGAAAAATTTCTACCACTACAAATTCGGTTAAGATTCAGATGCAAAAAACCGTTTGTCGTTATCTAGTCTGGTTCTCTCAAAACAGATACCCCTTAAGTGGGCCAACCGAAAAAAAGCGACCTGAATGAAATTGAAGCAGTAAAAGTCGAAAATGACTTTTTGGACCGGTACAAATACCGTACGATATACAAAAAACTTTTTGTTACTTTTTTTGAAAAATTTAGACAAATATCTCCTGGGTGCTCAAAACATGAAACTCAAGCGACTTTTATTCAGCTCAAAACAAACGTTTGAAAATCACTAAATGGCGTGGGGTCCTCCCTTAAATCGAAAAAAACAATGTTTGGTCAACATTCTGATAGACATAAATTTTTCGTCGAACCGAGCTTTTAAACTACTGATCTAAAAGTGTCTGGTCTTTTTTAAATCGCAAAATTTCAACAAAAAGTCTGGACGACCGTTTTTAAAAATATATAATTATCTATAACATGTTCCTTTGCCTTTGCGATGTCATTGTACTTTCAGTTGGCTTGACTGAAATTTTCGAAATTGATCTCATTCTTGGTTCTTCGTCCTCGTCTTCCTGTACAGTTGGATTAGGATGGACCGATCCGTTTTCAATAAATCGATTTAATTCAATTCGAAATCCAGTTAAAAATTCTTGATTTCCATCGTAAGCATTTTTCTCAATAAACGATTTGACCATAGCCCAGCAAGATTTTTCAAAGCTAGAAATAAAATCGTTAAAATTGGTCTTTAATTTAATGTCAATAATATGTA
Source organism: Oikopleura vanhoeffeni (assembly GCA_004367855.1). Taxonomy (NCBI): domain Eukaryota; kingdom Metazoa; phylum Chordata; class Appendicularia; order Copelata; family Oikopleuridae; genus Oikopleura; species Oikopleura vanhoeffeni. The sequence continues at coordinate 11,627 of SCLH01001015.1, read as the reverse complement.
TAAAAGTCGACAAATATCGCGATCTGAATGAGTATTTTGTTAATTCTTGTCATTAAAAATAATTTCATTATAAAAATAAAAGCGGATTATTGTTTTGTCTAGGCTGGGGCCCAAAAATAAGAATAAGCGTAGTCCCAGACCAAAGCCTCCAGTTCACTAGCTAGGTGGGGCTAAAGTTTTGTATTTGGCCGAGTCGATTTTTTTTACCACACCTGTACAGTAGATATTCTCGAAAGACTTTTTAACCATGTGTCAGTTTTGAACACGAGGGGCGTAAGAGAGCAAACATACCCGACTCTAAAGCGTACCGCGTGTACATTATGAAGTGAAAAACTCACCAAACTGTCGTCGAAACTCTAACCCTACAATGAGTTTGATCGGCCTTCAAAAATTGCCATCTATTCATCACGTGAAAAGTATCGCCATATGGAACCTGAATTTGATTGTTTATTTTTGTTTCCCTGTAGAATAAGTAATTACCTCTCTTATATAAGTTCTTGCATCGACAACTATTCTTCTGCTGTTTTCAGAAAGTAATAAAATGTGATTGTCAACTTGTGGAACATCTTTAGCGCCCATCGGTAATTGGATGTGCTTAATTTTGTTTTAATTATAATTATATTACACTAGATGACTCCATAACCGATCATTACACGTTGCCTCAAAAAGTTAGATCTATGAACCTTAATTTATCACTTGGTCTGACGTTATTCGATTAGAGGATCGTTTTTGATTTCATTTGATTATCCACAAGTGCGAAATATTGAATGAGTGCCATATTTCAGCTAATCTGATACATTAGACAATTTTACATCGATAAAGATATAAAATTCAGACTAAAATATATTTTCAGAAGAAGGATAAAAAGTGACCAAAATTTCATAGATTTTCAAAAAGGTTTTTGATTTTTTTTTTAAAGAACAGCTTTGAAAACAGGGCGTCAATTGAAATTGAAAAGTACAATATTTATATGCTTGAATCGTATTACAAAGCTCAATAAGTTGCTTTATAGACTCTAGTACTGAAAATTTCGACCACCGACTTTTATGGCCAAAATCGTCTTTTTTGGGAATGTTTCACCCTATGAAACGAAAGACATATTGTATCGTTTTTAGTTTTGTACCTAAAATGGTCGTTACTAAAAACCAATATCAATCTACTTTTATTTAAAATACACCTTATATTTTTGATGACGAATTAAAAAAATCTGAAATTACCTGGAGACATCTACATTCTCTAGTTATTTTTCCATCCGGATTATTGTTCCATTCATCTGCAAACCAATTCTTGGTTTTTCTCAAATTCATAAACCTTGACCAAAATGGACTATCAGTCAGCCATAAAAGTGAAAATAATGTGTCTACTGGTATCGGGAAAACCACGTCTAGAAAAACTTTTGAACCCTTTTCTTCTTCGTAAACTGGAGCTGCCTCATTGTCATCTGAGTGATTTGAAATATTGCTCATTCTGTCATTATTTGCTTCGTCTTCTTGCCCGTCTAAGCAGAGGAATGAAAACGGGGGTATATATTTGAAAAATATCTACAAATAACTAACGCGGCAATAAAACGCCCAAAAATGTAACAGTTTGAGAAAAAATCGAAAAAAATTGATCTCCAATTGAAAACTTTGGTAAAAAAAAATTTACAGCTTTTGTGGCCTTTTGTAGGTAACTATTTTTGTAATTAAGACATGTATCAATATTTTCAATTCTGATCCGGATTTTGAGTCGGAAAATTAAGTTGTAAAATTTTAAAGTTCGAAATAAGTTCATATGAATTATAAGTTTTTTAATTTTTTTTTAATTCTATTTTTACAATAATAACTACTGTATTTGGGACAGTAATACAATTAATTGTTTTTTTTAATTCTCTCAAATTATTGCTCAGATAGTTATCCGTAATAAAGATTCCCCCTTTGAAATTAGAAATTTTTATTGTATTTTTATATTTTTCAGAGCAAAAAATTTGTTTAAAAAAAAGTAAATTTACCCATTTTTCATCCCTAACTATATCTGTAATATCGACAGAATCTGAACTTTCCAGCCTTTCCATTGGTACTTGATTTTGGTTCAATTCTAGGTTTCTCAACTTCCAAAACTTCTTGAAAATAAAAAGTGCACGATCTCTTGCTGTGAAAGAAGTAAAAATATACTTGTTCTGATTACACTCCACTTAACCCCCGGGCTCAGTTTTCTTTGTGGAAATAGTTTCTTTGTTTAATCGGGTCAAATAACTAGCTTTTAAAGCAAATTTAGAAATCGAATTTCAATTTATTGTTTTTCCGATTTTTTTTCATTCATTGTTTTATCGCCCGCAGGCAGTGTTACCGCACGGTCAGATGATTTGGTCAGGCGAAATACTATATCAGGCGAGATACAACGTTACGGTAGATTATTTTCGATTGTGGGTAAAAGCGGAACAAGGCCATTATTTAACAAATTTTAAACGAAAAAAGTTCATAGCTATAAACGGCATCTGATAACTTTATCAAAACAATTACTTTTTATTGTTGAAAAGATTACGTGTTTGAAAATAATTTTCAACGTTAACGTGCTTTCCAGATATATTTATAAATTATTTTATAAATGTATCTATTCATTTAAGACTATTATGGTGGTCAAAAATAACTAATTTTTCACTGCAATAAATGACTAAAATATCAACTTTTTACCTAAAATGCATTATTTCCTAGATTTTTTTTGATAATTTACCATTATTTTCAATATATTAATGAATTTTTGGGTTGATTCCTTGTCCTATCAAGTTGTCCTATTAAATTAATTTTACTGTCAGTTAATTTTCAACTAATTATGCTAAAATGTTTGAGCCCTGGGTACCTGAAATTGCGTTTGGTATAATTCTTATTGTTTTCTCTTTTGAAATATTTGTTATATCAGTAAAAGGAATCACTGCTGAAGTCTCCCACCGAAGAATCGTAGAATGAAAACAACAGTAATTTGGCGTCAAATACAGACGACCTTGCACCAAAATATCTCTCACCAATGCACAACTAAATATATATGTTTATGAGCACGTAGTCACCGTGTTAAATTTCATAATACGTTGTTTTACAATCTAAATTTTGAACAGCAGTTTAATATCAAATGAAATTTATCCGTAAAAACATGCTTCTACAAAAAAGATACGATGATAAAATGAACTTCAAAATAATTCACTATTTAATAAACGATTAAATTTCGTTATGCATACAAAGCAATTTTTTATGCAATTGGATGTTTTTGTGGTTGAACTTCAAAAATGCGGTTGCAATGTAATTATGGCGTATTATACGTTTTCTTGACAAATCTATTAAAATTACCAATGTAATTTGTTTTAAAACAGACATCGGAGCTTCATGGAGTAGGGTGTTACACGCTGAAGCTAAAACCAGAAATAAGCATTAAATTTCAAAACTGGTATTGTTATCATTAAAATAGGTAAAAATAAGGCCAAAGACAAAAAATCTGCTAATTCTGACATAATTAAGTCTGTAGGGTGAGCGTCTGAATTTCGCCAAATTTAGTTGAATTATACGGTTTTGATCTGTAAAACCAGAATAAGGTATTTGTTTTTCAACGGGAATTGAAATCCTTTTGTAATAGGTTGAAATAAAGGTGGATGGACAACTCACAGTCAAATGTTTTGACTGCAAGATTTCTCGATAACTCGCAGTCAAAATAAAAAAATTTTCAAAAAACTCGCAGTCAAAATTCTAGAAACTGTAGGAACCATATTTTTTCTGCCCCAACCCTAGTTTTTTTTTGACAAAAAGTTTTGCCATGCCCTAAGTGTACACAATTAGCGTTCGTGTACACAAAATATAATTCTATCTGGAAAGGGTTAGGTAAACTCGTGTCCAGTGTACACGGTTAAAAACGATGCAAAACTGTTTTTTTGGAAAGGCTATGGTTAGGGTTAAACAATAGGGTTGTTTTCCGCAGGCCATATTGATTTAACAATAACCACAGAATTTTTCGAGAAAAAGTTTTGCTATGCCATCATGGCATTGCCATGAGTGTACACAATAATCTTTTGTGTAGAAAACTGACGAAAAGGTTAGAGTAAAGTTTACTCGTGAAGATTAATTAAACAGGTTACAGCCCTCGGCAAGGCCCGCTGAATAGCAATACTATTCAAAATAGTTTTCGATGATTAAATTTTATTAAAAAAAAATGAACACGTAACAGCCCCTGGTAGGGCCCACCAGGAGGCTATACTATTCAAAATGTTTCGAAGGATTAAATTTATTTTGAAAATTGATTATCTGGATACATAAGGTTGAGAACATACAAAACTTTGATTACTGCGAGATTTATCTTCAACTCGCAGTCAAAAAACAACAAAATAGAAAAATTTTTTGTTTTGACTGCGAGTTTTCTCGAAAAGTTTGAATGCGAGTTTTTTCGATATATAGCTTAACTCGCAGTCAAAATTTGTTGTTGTTGACTGCGAGTTGCCCCCTTACCGAAATAAATTCACAGTCAAACAATTAGCTGATTCAAACATAATTAAGTCGGTATGCGCGAAATTTCAACATGTAACGCGCTACACTGGAGTAAACACTAATTCTGACCTAGATCGATAGAAAATAACATTCACTGCTTTTTATTTTTTCTAAACAATTCTAAAATCGGATTATGTGCGCAAGGGTTTCTTTAGATATTGTTGTAAAATATCTTAAATTATTGGATAGTGCTAATATAAAAGTTAAGGCGCTTAAATTTTACGGAACTATATGACATTTTTTTCGATATCTCTTTTGGTTATTGAATCCCAAATTGTGATTTAGTCACCCGCATTATTCACATTAGTTTTAAAGTTTATCTCAAAGTTCTCTGAGAAATAAAATCACTCTGACGAACCCCTTAAAATATTTTCTATTGAGTCATTTTCGCATGATAAATGTCATGAGCATATTTATCACAAAAACATCGTCTTTTTTTTTTATAAAATATGTCTTGTAATATTAATAATAATATTCTTAATTATAATATGTCATAACTTTATTCGCAACCTGTTCTCAATCAATGAATGAATCGAAATCTCTGTCAAAAATGTATCAAATGATATCACGTAGCATAACCATATTTAAAGCGGAAATATCGATTTTATACCAGAAAATAAATAGAAATTAATTAAATGTTTTCTGTTTAATTTAAAGGGGTACTATTATTAATTATACACTAAATAGATTCGAATGAAAATTATTTTACTAATTTGACTAATTGGAACAAACATAATAAATATTAATTAACACAAGATTGACCGAAAATAAATTGTGGTTTAGATCGGTGGAATTTTTAACTGAAGTCAAAGTTATCCAAAAATATATTATTTTTGTAAATATCAGCGAAAACGTTGTTTCTACTAACTTTTCATTCTTCGCAAAAATGAGGTAGAAACATTAATTCGGCGACATTTATTTTGTTCGATTATATAATTTTATAAGATTTTATGACAGAATATTACTTTACGGTGCCGAAAATCCAATGACAACTCTAGAATCCTTGTCTGATTCAAGTTAAAACTTTGGCGCCTCTATCGGAAATTCCGCCAACATAACTACATGTATTAATTTCTTTAGTCATTTCGATATCAATTTCGAATTTTTCATTCATCATCAGTATGGTATAAATTATACCGTATAATAGTTTAAAAACAGAAATAAAAAAATATTAAAAAAAATGTATAATTTTACCGACAAAATAAGGTCGCCCATTTGTGTCAAAAACACATGTTTTAACTTTTTCTCTAGAAAATATTTTCCGACTGCATATTGTTTTTCTGTTTTTAAACTTTACGCGTATAATAGTTTAAAAACAGAAAAACAAATATGCAGTCGGAAAATATTTCTAGAGAAAAAGTTACAAACATGTGTTTTTTGACACAAAATGGGCGACCTCATTTTGTCGGTAAAATTATACATTTTTTTTAAATATTTTTTATTTCTGTTTTTTAACTATTTTACGGTATAATATTGATACGTGATTGATACGTATAATTTATACGGTATAATTTATACCGTACTGATGATGAACGAAAAATTCGAAATTAATACTAAAAAATATACTACTAAATATATACAAAATAAATAAAACAAATTCATAATATTACTTCTCGCCGCAACAAAGTTGTAAACAAATTGTACTAACTACATGTAATCCTGTTCAGCCAATCTTATTTTTGTTGGTTCAGACAGTATACAAAATCATTTGTAGCCAAATCTACCCCATAATTGCCGACTGACATTTAAGACAGGGCATATACAAATACATTATTCAATATCACCCGCGTCATATCGGGATATATCGTCGCAACCAGGAGTCGGCACGATACCAAAAAATCAGCTCGGGTCAGCTTATTAAATTGCGACGAATATATTATCCGGGTACAGTATTCGGAACCATTTTTCCGAAAGACATTTTTTAATTAACATTTTGAGGCAGACAATATTAGTCTTTATCTCATGAGACGATATTTCTTAAAATATATTTTCAAGATTCACTCAGTTTTACTTATAATTTCTAAGGATTTTTAGGACGTCCTAAAAACGAGACAGCTAATAATATTTTGTAAAATTTGAGCAGAAACGGAAAACAATTGTGTCAGTCTCACAAAAAAATCAGTGAGCATTTTTTTTACATTCTGATTGGTCCTACAAAAAGCACGTTCGCTGCATAAGGACAAACATAACGCTGCCTGGATTTTGAAGTCATGTAAAATTAACCTTAGATTCAATTTTTTTCTAGGAAATTTCAAAAACTAAAAATACCTGAGTCTTAAACTAAAGTCTTAAAATTACCATAAAAAATTCTCTACAAGATGAGCCAATAAAATGGATAACTATTTTAAACTTTTGAAATTCCGTATTTCATATCGTTAAATATGGCATTAGGTAAATGTCAATATTTAATCAAATATTTTAAAATGTATTCATTCAAAATCAGCACTAATTAAATTTGTCAAAAACGAAGTCTTTATTATTTTCAAAAATTATTAATTCATATAATGAAATTAATTTTGCCGGCATCTCATACTATTTCAAAAAATCTTATTTTTATCTATTTATAATATTGTGAATAAAAAAACGACGGCGCTTTCGGAAGGTCAAAGCCGATTATTTAAAGCTGATGCGACAATAGAAAACATAAACTGATACTTAAAAGATACAAAGAACGCCAGGGTGTGTCTACATGAGTATTTATTTATTAATGGAAAGAACAACTCCCTTGTCAAACAATCTGTCAAGTGCTTATTATTTTTAATCATCGCAGAATCTGAGTATTAATTTTATTAGTAAAAATTCGATAATAATCTCCTTGTTCACAACAAACGCAATTTTCATAAAAGCAAGTTATGCATCTGCTCTTATTATTGTTAAGAAATTTTCATCGCTCTAAAGATGTTTATTCTACTCATAGTATCAAACGCTCTTTATTTGATACTATGGTTCTGCTTGTTTATTTTATTGCGATTTGGGGAAATTATCAATGCATAAAACTCCCTGGGATAATCAAAAAATATACTGACGACGATACTGTCTGAAAATCGGAATTTTTACTTGCAGTAAAGTGTCTCTAGTAGGACGTGTCCTAAGGATTTTAAAAGTACTGTCCTATGAAACGTACTTTACTATAATTTAGAAAGATGTCTTGATATGATACATATGTTACATACTTTTCTTGGAACAGTACTTTTAAAATCCTTAGGACACGACCTACTAAAGACACTTCACTGTATAATTTTTTTTGTCGAAAAAGATAAATGTATAGAAAAAATTGCGAAACACCCCCCCCCCGAACCAATCGGATCACATTTTCAAGATCACCGAAAAAAAAATTTTGAAGAGAAATCTTGATGAAGCTTAAAAAATAATTTCCCATGATGATTTACATGAATTCGAACACAATTTCAGGCGATTTTCTCCCATCTATTGCTTAAACCTTTAGTACAAAAGGGAATTGAAAACCTACGCAAAACCCATTCCTATTGAAAGCCAGATTTTGACTGACAAATTTTAATAAAATTCGATCGTCGATAGCTCAATTATACAGGTTGAGTACTTGTAAGTTTTAGTTTTTTCGCCTTTTTATTCGGTTATTAAAATGGTATAAACATATTTCTGTACAATCAGTGACTGTCAGTCACATAAAACAAATTAATATGTTTTGCTGTTTGCGAATTATATGGGTTTTAAACAGTTATAGGCTTTAGTTGACTAGTTTTGATAAGGTTAACTAGTTTTTACATTTTTATGAATAAATTTAATATTTACCTGAAATCGGCTAGTAAAGTTTCTCCTTCCGGAATATCTTTTGAGAAAGTTTTGTTGAATTCGGCTTGGCGTTTTCCTGGAGTTTTTGAGTTAAAAACTTTGAGCAATTTTTTTGAAGAAGTTCTCCTAGAGTCTTTTTTCAGGGAAGAGTCAGGAGAATGGTCTTGAGGATTCGAACTGTTATCCGAAACTTTTTCGCTCGGCATTTTTACGCCATCAACTACGGTACTAAAGATATACAGTTATGATAAGTTTTCTTTGTAAATTATATATTTTGTTGTATAAAATTTAGGCAAATTGGTCTTTTGGTAGAAGAGATAAAATTCTAGAAATTATCCCTGAATTTTGGAATGAAATTGATTAAGAAATAATTAAAAAATTAGTCCAACACAAATTTAATCAGAATATGATTCAAATTTCTAAAAAAAAATCTAAAATTCATGCACTCTAGATTTTTCCCTTTAAAACCGGATATTCCAAAAACCTGAATTCGTAGTAAAATTTGAATCATATTGCTAATTTTATTTTCTTATAAATATTGTAAGTAGTAATAATATCATATAATATTTAATTTGAGCTTATACTAGTAATATTGCATTTTTTTAAAGCGTTTCGATTAAGATTAAATGTTATTTACTTATTACTAATATAATAAATAATAAGTGATTTCAATTACTATGCATTTTTCATAAAAAAACCAAGAAAGATTAATGTATTATTTACAATTGCTTTTCGATAACAAATAAATACCAATATTGACAATATTATATTGTCTAAAAGCCTTAAATGTTCTTTAATAACACTTCGCAAAAAACCTCTGTTACCCTTTTTAGAATCTTTTTCAATCTTGTTTGTTTCCGAAATTATTTAGTTTTCGAATAATGTAAAAGTTTTTTGACGTTTTTACAAAAAATCTAGAAATTAGGTCTAGAAGAATGGTAAGACACTGAGGTAGCTTTTTTTTTAAAAGGAACTACCCTTGTCAGCCTAATAACTCGAAGGCCATAAAAGATATCAACAAACAGTTTTTTGTATCATGTACACACGTGAATTTGTGACATGGAAAACTTTTTGTTTTTTTCCATGTCAACCAGTTCACTGGTAACATAGCTTTGAAATTACCGGTTTTTCTGATACAAAAAACTGTTTGTTGATATCTTTTATGGCCTTCGAGTTATTAGGCTGACAAGGGTGGGTTCCTTTAAAAAAAAGGTACCTGAAAAAAGACAACTTAGATTGTTTTAAATTTGATAATGATATTTTAGTTTGGCTCAAAGAGATTTCTGAGTTGCACCCAAGCACAACTTATGAAATTGATATTTGCTCCTTAAAAGTGCTCGAAAATTAAAAACAACACACTATGTTATGGTGGCCAAGTTTCTTTATCACACGTATAAAAAATTTTGAAATTTTTTTTTTGCGTTTTTGATGCAATGATAGAATTTAAAAAAATCGATGAATCCCGTGTATTTCTAGCTCCGTCAACTTACTATTCAAAATCGTCAGGATTAACATATACGTTATTTTCGCAATTGATTGGTTTTAATACTGGATGTAAAGTTTTTATCAGTATTTTATTATTTAAAATGGAATTCATTTTTCGATCAGATTTTCTTTCAAAATCTCCTATTCAGTTCTCTTATTTGATATATCAGAATTTTTCGTAATGTTTATCCATTTTCTATCCATCATCATGTAATATATGTTCACGTATTATTTGCTTTTCATACAAAAATGATCAAATACAAATAAATGTAAAAACATATTTACGAAAAAACGGAACTTGGTATTTGGCCTTCGGATCCAATATTATGTTACCAAAATGTAGAACAGACAAAATAAAATAGGATCGGTAATCGTATACTGGCAAAATATATTTGCATTTAGATTATTCATCTCTTTTGTACAGTAGGGTAGGGCTTAGTGGGTATTGCTGATTATGAAAGAATTTATCACAATCGTCACCGAAAATATATTACTGCTTCAGAACATATTTACTTTAGTAAATAAATGTTAATCCTGAGAGATTATTTTTATAGGTCGTTCAAATTTATAATAAAATTTCGGACGAAACAGTGATCTTATTTTTATGCATTTTTATCTTTCAGTGCTTTTACATGGGCTTTATAAGCAAAAATTATAGTTTTTCAATTATTTTGAGTGATTTTCTGCAAATGTGTTAAATTTTCTTATTTTCGAACTTTCATCGATCCCTAACATAGAAACGCCAGAGAAAACTTTAAATGGTCAGAAATTATATAAGTTACATATTATCTTCATGAAGTGAAAATAGCAAAAATCTTTCCAGGATTATATATGGATTGTTATAACAAAAAATCGTTTTTACATCTGTCACGAACATTTTGTTTTCAGCATTTTTATGCAAGTTTTTAAAAGTTGCTGATAATTTGTTGAAATATTTAGTACTGCATATCGGGAGAAATATCAGGTTACTTTTTTTAGGCCACTTGCTGTAGATGGGGTGGCCTAACAAAGTAACCTCAATGTATGTAATATATTTAGAGTTATGCCACTGGTGAGTCAGCAAAGTGGCTTAACCCTTGGAGGCACATAGCCTTTTGAAAGGCTAAAGCCACTCTGAATCATCCAAAAATGATGGTAAAAATGTTTGCATACACTTTTCTTTCAAATGCATTATAAAAATCGGTGATTCCGATCAAAAAATATATTTAAATTTGTTTCGCTATAGGTTCAAATTTTATGGCGAGTTGATTGAAAGGCCATTTTTCGCCTAAGTCTCATTTCTGATAAAATAATTTTCGACTTGAAAAAAGAATAAAAAGTTAAAATAAGGCAGTTTTTAGGAAAGTCTTTTGAGTCCATTTTGTAAAAAATTACATACTAGAAAGTTCTTGGGCGAAAATATTTTTTTATAAGTGAAATTAAAATAAATCTTAATTCGATATTGGTATGGAAAAAATGATATGTTTTAAAAAAATATTTTTAAATATATTTAATTTATGAAAATCATGCCAGAGTGGTACTCTATTACCGTTGTACATCAGGGCCGTTGTACATCAGGGCCGTTGTACAACAGGGCCGTTGTACAACAGGGCCGTTGTACCAATCGGCCGTTGTACATAATCGGCCGTTGTACAAGGCCGATGTACATAATCGGCCGTTGTACGGTACCCCCTATTTTGTCAAAAAAAAACTCAGATAACTTTTTTGAATGTCTTTTTGTAAAGAATTAGGCTTTTTATTGCTTTAAAGGACGCCTCATGAAAATCATTTTCTGACAGTAGATTAAAGTATCAGATGCTTTCAATAGTACTGGCAACTTTCTAAAGAGTTGTACTACGTATTTAAAATACAAAATAAATTATTTCT
>SCLH01001014.1:209277-213019 GCA_004367855.1 Oikopleura vanhoeffeni | reverse complement strand
ATTTGGTTTACGTCAAGGTTCACTGCCCACTCGTTCCGTTTCCTCACGCTGCACTTTGGACACAAATCTTTACAAAAGTTCCATAAAGGGATATGTTGAAGTTTAAGTGGTCCATTAAGGGGGTGGCATCGATCCAGCAGATTGGTACATTTTTCAGAGCGATATATGAAAGAAAAAAAATGTGAAAATTTATTTTTTTAATTTTAATCTTCGATAAAAGTGTCCATTCTTGCAAACGTTTGTATTTTTTATTTCTTAACATAACTAACTATCTGTAAAAATATTAAAAACCACTTTTCATTGGAACTCCATTTCCAACTTAACCCGACCATAGAATTTTTTTTGAAGACGATATTAATAAACTTCAGACATTGTCGGGTGTAATGCGCTGAAAAGTCCGGTTTCTATGTTGCGTATTAAAAAATTTCCTTGATATGAAAGTTTTTTTCCATGAAAAATGGTCAAAATTAGCAAAAACTAGAGAAAAACAACTTTTTTTGAAATAAAAATTGACCTTCAATTGCGTTTTGATAATACAATTTTTCTTACTATCTAACGAATTGGCGCAAATTACACCCACAATTTTATTTGGAATTTTTTACTGGCATAAAATTTTAAAAAATTTCGTGTCAAGTGGCACTTATCGAATGTACAGCCGAGTGTTAAAAATTTCATCGATAGTTTAGAAATGGAATCGCGCGACCAACTCATTAGTTGAACATACGGATATTTAATAGATACAAAAAAATCAAATAAGTTTTACCTGATTTTTTATTGAAAATTCGAAAAAACACAATTGAAAATTTTGGTCATGATTTGCGGAAAATTTTCATAATATTTCCATAAAATTCGACAGAAGATGGAAAATAAAGATTTATGATTTTTCAAACGGCTGTCAGAAAATATGTAGACATGCATAAAAAAAGTTAAACTTTCTATTTATTTTATTCACAGATTCAAAAAAAAAAAATTGGAGAAAAAAATGCAGAAAATTTTCATAATGCTTTTATTTTTTTTGAAAATTTTACGAATTCAAAAAATAAAGTTCGGACTCAAATCTTCCTCAAATAGACAAAAATTATTTTTATAAGTAGCTGCAACATTTATCTGGTAACAGTAATAAGCACAAAAAAGTAAACAGGTAAATAATTTCGTAAGTTAAAATTGACTCAAGTCTGCTGAGTCGATGCTACCCCCTTACAAGCAAACGTTATTTTTGAAACTTCGTTTTCAAAAAAATACTTAGAAAAAAATCGAAAAAACGCAAAAATTTAGAATTTTTTTCATAATTTTGCTGATAGTACTTTTCGTTTCACCCCAAATCAATTAAACCAGTGACTACTACCCCCTTAAACTCCTTATAAAATTGAAGACTTCTCAAATAATAACGGTATTTCGAGTCGAAATTTTCATTTTTGAAGAAATATATCTTGTCCCCATGTCACCGAAAGTCCCAATATCGCCGAAAATGGCCAATTGCTGAATTTTTTAAGGGGAAAAAAATTTCGGCGATATTGCCCCCCCCTGTTCCCTCAAAAGAGGGGAGGGGTTAAGGGGTGAGGGTCGAAAATGCGACAAAAAGAAACTCACGTTCACATAAGATTTCTACTTGAGAGTTAAAACGCCGGCAAGCTGGGCACTAAAAGTTTTCAAAATAGTCTACGCGTCCGTAGCCATTTGTTTTCTAACCTTGTTGATGAGTTTCAATTTGTGAATGTATTCTTTCCACTTCTCAAAATATTTCATGCACCAAAAAAATATTATAAAACCTATAATTTTGTAAATAGCTTTACCCGAGGCACTTTTCTGTTATTATAATTTCTGTTATTAACAATTTCATTTTATTTATTATACAAAAGTTACTCATATTTCAAATAAAAATTACTCACATTTCGAGTTATATTTCAACGCAAAGTCTTCATCTCGCCAGACTTTACGCAAAAAGTACTGATACAAAAGTATCAAAAACAGAAAGAAAAATTTAATTTTTTTTAACTCGTAGATTCGATTTCCGGCAAGTAGTCGCCATTCATCATTTAATCGCATTTTACGAAGCCTCATCATTGATGACAAGATCAGTTATAGGGTTATCGATTAACTTAAGACAAAATGAAGTTTGTGCGTTTTTTTTGAGAAAATTTTTACTGTATTACAGTACTTATTTTCTGCAAAATTTTGTCGAATCACCAAATTAAACCTTTCATCGTGATCAGAAAAAAATTTTAAGACTTTTTTCCATTACACCAAAGCCACAAAATGATCACGTGACCGTATATTCAAAAAATGAGGTCGGTCAAAATAGTACTGTTTTTTTTTCAAAAATTGCTTAAAACATTTTTTGAAAAAATGAAGAAGTTCATTAAAAGTTTTTAAGCCTTTTTGTTCATTATACCAAAGTCCAAAAACGATCACGTGACCTTCAAATTTGAAAATAAAGTTTAGGTTCAAGTTTACGAAAAGTACTCAAATTACGCCGAAAAAATTTGTTGGGGCTGAACAATCGTCACAAATTTTTAAGACTTTTATTGCATTTTAAATTGGCTTAAATAGAGCATTTCCAGTCAAAACTTCCGAAATACTGATTACATAAGAATGCGTAGGCGCGCATCTCTCTGCCTCTCACTCTCATCCTTCTTATCACGAGAAATAAATATTCCACAACAATTTAAGAGTCATTTTACTAGAGAATTTTGTGAAAAACATACAAAATGTGTTTTAGCTTTTGGGGTTTTCCCCGGGGAGATTGAAACGCACCTTAAATTTATTAACCAAGTCGCGCTCTGATTGGTTAGGCGTGGATCCCCTCGGGGAAAACCCCAAAAGCTAAAACACTTTCGGTATAATTATTTTTAGATAGAGCTACAGTAAATCATTTGAAGTTTACTATACTGTTTAGTCTATACAGTAGTTTAAAATTTTGGTTCACTGAGTATTTTCGCATTTTTTATTCCCAATTAAGGGGTGTCAAACCAAATCAAGGACTAAATGTTAAGTTAATTCGAGGAAAGTTTTTATATAGTAACCTGAAGTAATTTGAAGTCACTTGGCGATTTTCATTAATATTAAGCCTAGAAGGTACTTTTGTCTTTTCGGTTATAATGCCCTCAGTCTATAATCTCCTACTATTTGGCCAATTCAACATTCGATTCTCGAGCCTAGAGATAAAGTGAGTAATATAAGGGCCTTAAGTTTTTATTTTTTTAATGTTAATTAAATTTTAAAATGTTAGTCGCTAGTGTTTTTGATGAGTGTTTGCTGATCACTCTCCTACAAATTGTGGAAATTTATCTCTCAAAATTACGGAGGAGTAGGGATTTGAAAACAAGCAAAATTAAGGCTTAAAAAATCGGTTTTGCAAACTGAAAGCGAGATAGATAAAAAAAAGTTATATTTTCGTCTTTAGTGTTTTAACTGGACTTATTTTGTACATTTTGATAAATAAATGAAGTTGATACCTCAAAAACTCAGGGAGAAGTAGCGATTTGAAATTTGAAGACGACCAAATTTCCAGCGTCGTTTCCGGCGGATCTGAAACTTTTTTACGGAAGTAAGTTTTATTGATTGACAAATTTTTGTCCAATTGATTTTTTGATGATAAATTCGAGCAATTATTTTTTTTTAATTTACTGGTAAACTTCATTATAAAAGTCCGTTTTCTTTAATTTTGCGTTGACCACCCCGTTAAATGCCCTTTTATTCATCGAAATTTATTTTTTATTCTTATTATATAGTAAATAGAACA
>SCLH01001014.1:194277-204277 GCA_004367855.1 Oikopleura vanhoeffeni | reverse complement strand
TAAGCAAAATCGTCTTCCATCACCGTGTAAGTTTGACTTTTATTACAAATTTTGGGTGATATTTTGCAAATTACTTGTTGAGTTTAAGTATTCGAGACAGCTCTTTTTTAATTATTCCTCATTTTCGCTGATTTACAATGACTTCACCTCTTTCAAAAGGGTATATGCCTCGAGGACGAAAGGCCTTAAGGGGGTAGCACGAGGCACGATGGCGTCTAATATCTTACGAAAAATATATTGTTTATTTTTTGCTGATTATCGTTGATGAACCAAGATAAAATTGTACACTCATTAAAATTTTTTATTATTTATTAGGAAAGATTGAGTCTACTTGTTATTGCGAATTCGTAAATTTTCAAAATCAACATTATTAAAATTTCGCCATTTTACCCCATTTTTTTTTTTTTTTTGAATTGTCAATGAAAATGAAAAAAATAGCTACTTTAACGTTTTTCATGCATGTTACATTTTCTGACTGCTGTTTAAAATACTACATGTCATTTGTCATTTTTGTCGACTTTTTTGTTAGAAATATATGAAATTTTTAGACAATCAAGTCCAAAATTTTATAATTTTTTTTGAATTCTTCTTGGAAATCAGCCGAATCAATTGTGTGTTATTTCTGGTATCTATTTTAATTTCCGTATTCAACCGAGGAACGTCAATCGAATTCGTTTTGAGCTACTGATGAAATTTAAACACTTGCTTGTGACACCGGTTGTGCCATTTGGCACGCATTTAATAAAAAATTTATTAATTCAAAAAATTCAATTAATTTCGGTGTTATAGGCTCGTTTCTTTCAAAGTCAGGAGATTTTTATAGTAACGCATTGAAGGTCAATTTTTTTCCTAAAAAGCTTTTTTTCTCTTTATTTCATGGGAAAAAACTTTATTAAGGAAATTTTTATATAGGTAATGATTATCCCACATTTAGGCATAACACCCGAAATGCCTGACGCTTTATGAATATCGCTTCAAAAAAATCTCAGATTCGGGTCAAGTTGGAAATGTGAGTTGTAAGCAAAAGGTTTTGATATTCAGATACTCTAAGATATGTTGAGAAATTAAAATAACGACTGTGCAGAATGAACACTTTATTAAAGATAAAAAATAAAAAATTTTCACAATTTTTTTACTTCAAAAATCACTCCGAAAAGCAACCAATCTGCCAACATCGCTGCTCCCCCTTTAAAGGGACTAATAACGATTGTGGATGATTAAAAAACAACAAAAATATCCAAAAACCTTCGGAGGACCAGGTTTTTTTTATTTAACTATAGAATTTTAGAAAATAAGCAGTCAGTACAAAAAAAGAAATATATAATTCGGTTCCTCTGAAAGTAATATCGAAACAAAGTTGACGTTTCACAGATCCGGAACGTTTTCATAATATTTCAAACATGAGCAAATTGGCTGTAAATTACCGAAAAAATTTTTAAGAGTCGCAAAGCAAAAGAAATAAAGCCTTTTGAAATTGTATTTTAAAAATCAATTTACAAGGTACTGGTCGCTGGAATTGAATTTTCTTTACACAACATTAGCAATAGAGGACTCTCAGGATACTATTCAGATTAGCCATCTTGTAAAACTTTTCTTAAGCTTGTGGAAAATAAATCTTATTTTTTTTGTATGTATACACTCCTTCACACATAAGCGACACAAGAGGACCTAAGCCAAAATGGCAAATCTATCCAGGTTTTGCTTCCAGGTTTTATGTCGAAATTATTTGCAATTTTAACATACCTTGTAAAAGTGGTAGGTCAAAATTAATCTTGGTCAAAATTTCTAATTTCGCGCTATTTTTTCAAGAACATGTAGAAAACCACCGGTTTTGGCTATTGTCCGTTGGAAAAACTATCTCCTCCTAGGAAATTTTTTATAATTTATTAATTTTCATTTCCAAGCTAGCCCATACAAATACGAATAATAAACTCGGCAATTTTTTTGGATTTCAACCTAGAACTCGAAAAATGAATTTTTTAACGACCCACGAATTTTCGATACTTTTGCAAGTAAGCTCAAAAGAAAGCCAGTGAAACACTGATCAGAAAGTAGGTTTACGTCAAGATGATATTTTGACGTTTTAGTTGTTAAATTAAAGCAAACGATTTTTAGTTCATTTTGAAAAAAATACTTAGAAAAAAAACAAAAATTTCGTAAAAATTTTGTTGATGATTTTGTCGGTAGTACACTTTGTTATCACCCCAGGTTATTTTGGAGCATTTTTAATGCCCCTAAGGCCTCATACACCCAGCGACCAGTACCCTTTAAAGTGTAAACGGATCGCACTTGATTGGTTTTGGAGTCCATAAGTTGAAAATTATTTTATTCAAGAACAAAACCCATCTGATTAAAATGACTAGTTTGATTTATTCAGGCCATAACTGTTTCAGTCAACAAGCGGAACTTTTCAAAATTTTATTGATAGAATTACTGAAAAATTACAGTTCCGTTTTTTTGTTAGCTGCAATCATTGGATCAATTTGCTTTTGCCAATCTGCCAAAGTGTAATCTGCGATTCCTGCATCGAAAAATACTCTGTTAATATATGGAAAAGGTGTTCCCGAAACCCCTCGAGAGCAAGAAAATTTCCAGTCAACTCGGGCCAACCAATCCATTTCCCCATAATTCATGCCGGTAATAAATGTTTTTTCATCGACCTTAATTACACATTAAACTGTATAAAGGGTTTATTCAACCAGAAACGGTTCCTACGCATAACAGTTATATAAATTATTAGTTCCAATCAAATCCTTATCTAATTTTTCAATTCGACGTGCCTCGAAATAGTAATTAGGGTATCAACACCATGAACATTTTTAGTTTGGGAACTACTACTCTATTGAGGAAAAATATCTGACAAAAAAATTGGACTATTTATTCCAAATAAATTTGAGATTAATAAAAAGTTTTCCAAATGATATTTCTATTTTGACTGATTTTTTCGACTTTTCTCTTTATGTCAGATCATTTTGCAATTTCCCGGAACTCAATCGGTTGAGTCGTTTCCAAAAGTCAAAATGTGACCAGTGCACTTATGTTGGGTAAATGATATGTTGCAAATTGGTTATTTTTTTTGTCCAAACTTAATACTTTGGGTAATTATAACAGCCTCGGACAGCTTTGGTTACCGAAATAAACAAGGTTTAAAAAAACTACCTTGTACCGTATCCGGTTCAGACGAAATTAGCCAAAAAACAAAAAAGAGGCTCGAGTCCAGTCATTCTCTTCGTCGCGACTCTCTACCTCACCAAATCGAACGGTCATTTGAGATACGAGGCTGACTTTAAAAAGGATAAAGTTCCAACCAGAGGTCGGCAGAACTTGATCGGATTGAACTGAATTGAACGTGATCGGATTGAATTGGATCGACTTTTTTGATCCAATCCAATCCGATCAATTTTTTGAAACTCCTCAATCCGATCAAGTTTTTAAAACCCCTTAATCCGATCAGGTCAATCCGATTAAGTTTTTGAAACTCCTCAATCTGATCAGTTTTTTAAATTTCTCCAATCCGATCAGGTCAATCCGACCAAGTTTTATTTTCGAGTCAATCCGATCAGGTTTGTTCAAGTCGGTCTGCCGACCCCTGGTTCAAACTTTTGAAGTCCCCATAGTGCGTTTTGATATTAGGTGTGAATTTCATTTAAACTTTATACATGTCTGTTATTTTATGTTCAAACGAGATTGTAATCGATTTGCAATATGGTGCCATATGCAATATGGTGTTAAAAGCGGGTCGATTATAAAATGTATGAAACGTAAACTGTACTATAAACGTAGTATAAATGTCATATTTCCAAGTCAGAACAACCTGAACAAGAATTTTCCAGAACTCAAAATGTGGCAAACTTCAGGCTCAATGGTGAGAAATAACACCACCATAAGTAAAATCCAAAAATATATTCTCTGCACTAATATTTTCATAAATGCAATGACATACAGTATGCATTGCCGCATACTGCAATGGTCATAATTTATGACAAAACCAGATTTCGGTAAATTTTGAAACTGTCATTTTAATAATTTGATTTAAAATTTTTGTGCTGTTGAACTCTTGTTCTTGCATGTCAAAGTTCAAAATTTCTAATGAATACATTCAACTATTTATAAATTAAACTTTCGACCCGTTAAAAACTCACCATTAAGTTTTTTGTTACCAAATCGGCAATATATTTGATAATCGCCTCATCATTGGCAGTTGCGGCGAAATCGTAGATTTTATCTTGGTTGGCAAACATCAAATCCATGTATTCAAAAGGCGAAGGAGTTTTAACCCGTCCAAATGATTTTTCCATATTTCCGATAACTTGGAGCCCTATTGCAACTTTGAATGCAGCCCGGTGGTATGGTAGAGGGAAATCAACGATTCGCAGGCGAACCTGAACATTATTATTAACGTTTTGTTATAATACTTATAAAAAAAACACTTTTCTCTGCCCACACAATTTTCTGAAAATTTCAGTCTTTGAAGTTTTGAAAATCACAAATCTTATATCTTAAAAACCTGAAAGATATCCAAGCGAAAATGTCGCATTATGTTGTTTTATTAATTATAAGAAATAAAATAAATATTTTTAAAAAATTTTAACTTGGCTTTTACAGAAATTCATCCTAATATAATTTTCAAAATATTTTGACTTCAGAACCTAGTAGAGACTCGGAGGACTCAGCAACTAACTCGTTAGAAATACATTGCAAATTTGAAAGCATCAATAAATTTAAAAAGGAAAATTTCTACTTTTTTGATTTATAAAATTAAATTCCAAATTTTAAAATAATTTTTCTTTAAATGATCGCATAATGCGATTCGCATTTACTCATATCAAATTAATTATTTAGGTTTTTAATTTATTTAAAGGCCAATTTATATCGAAGCATTTAATAAGCATTTAAAAATCAAAGTTAAAAAGTCGATTTCGTCGTCCTCTGAATTTTTTGCCTGTATCAGAAAAGAGGCAACGAATAGATTTTCGAGTACTCCTGTTAATGTGATATCCCCTATTCACACTTTTCGGAATATCCCGGCTCTGTGTAGTAAACGTAGTGTGTTTTCAGTAGTGAGGCCGGGATAGTGTGAATAGGGGATATAGTAATGCTACTATGGTAAAATGGGTTTGGTTCTGAGCGCGGGTTAGCTTTAACATGGCGCTATTGTAATTGATGCTTTCAAATAACTTCAAACCACGCAAGAATAACTACCGCTCAGAACAACTTCCACGAATAGTAATGTATATGATTATCTCTTCTTGATTTGATATTAATAATACCTGTGGTCCATAATGATCAGCCATTTGCTTCAAAGTAGGGTATGCCATCAAACAATCTGGGCATTGTAAATCGAGAAATATTTCAACCTCAATCGCATCATCTTGAAATCCAGTTCCCTTTGGATCATATGACCATCCGGTTGGTTTATTAGGAATAGGTGTCTGGCAATTTACGCCTAAAATTAAGGCGAAACAAAATCTTATTGGTAACATTTTAGATCAATTTATTCGATTGAAATAAATATAGTTTTAAGTTTATCAATGTGAGAAGTTTATCACCTGAATCAATTAATGAATATATCATATAAACGTCAAATTTGAATTTTTATAAGATTTTTATGGGTATCATATATTTATTTTTCCTTGAAGTGTGATTTTTTGACGGAAATTTGGTGAGAAAGATGTTTCGAGAAAAGTATAAATTCATTCAATTTTTTTTTCTAACTTAGCTCATACTGTATGAGTCATACAAAAAAAACTTGAACTTGAGCACTTTTTGAGATTTAATCTGAATATCATTTTTTTCAGGGGATTGTGGGTGATTCCAGCAATGTGCTGGGGAGAAATAAGCTTTTTTTAAAACTCAAATATCTTTTGTGAGAATTAAGTGGACATCTATGAATTCAATTGCACATCGCAGTTTGTAACCTTGAAATGGATAAAAGTAATAAATTTCTAGAAAATATTTAAACATGAGCCGTTAAATGCATGAAAACTTATTGCTGGTATTTTTCTCCATTGAAGTTTAACTTATCCGAAAATTACATTATGCCGAATCGGCATTGCCGATATTATTTGTCAGAAAGAAATTCTTTACAATATAGTTTAATAAAATTTCTTAATTCATCTTAATTTGCCGGGAATTTTTTTTGAAAATTGATTGCTTTAGTTAAATATAGGTAAAATCTACATTATTTTTAAAATATGTAAAATGTAATACAAAAAAAATTTAACTCACGAACGGTACATGCGATTTCTTTTCTCTTTTTCATAAATTATTCTCGATTATCTCAGTAAAATTAAAGACTAACAAAATTTTATTAATTTTTTCAGATTTCTCGCAATCACTATTTTATGTAGATTTACTGCGCGCTATTATAACATTGATAAGGCTAAAAATTGTAATATTGAAAAAGGAGCAAAAATCTTAACAATTATGATATTAAAATTATTTTATTAAGTGTTACTTTCTCCTGTGATTATTATTCTTTGTAATTTGAGAATATCTTATGTCTAGAATTGTAAATAAATTGATTATTTTTGAAAGCAAATCCGATATTCTAGAATTAGTTATCCGCTAGTCATAAACTTTTTTTTGCTTGCAATCAATTTCTCGTGTGCTGAATGATCGGATACAAAAAGAATAATACCGAATTTGAGACCGTGGTCGAAAATAACTACTGCACCCACAATCCCCTTAAGGACCCATGACAAAAATTTTGAAAACAAAAGTGCTTCGATTTTTTGACATTACGCTTAGGCCGTCCGCGGTTTNTCTAGAAATTGGGGCTAAAAAACAGCCTATTTTAGAAATACCTTATTTCCAAGAGTTTATCTCACTAAAATATTCTATACAAATTTCTCTATTTCTGAAATTGTGAGGCGAATGTTTTTCTCCTAAATTACGCTCAAAAAAAGCAACTGCAACACTAATCAGAAAGTTAAGGTAAACCTCTAGAATCTAGAGTCTAGATGATATTTCGACATTTCAGTTGTTTAATTAAACGAACATACTTTTTATAGTTTATATTGAAAAAAAATACTTAAAAAATCGAAATAAAGGAAACTTTCGTATTTTTTATTGATTTGGTCGGTACACTTTGTTATCACTCCGGATCAATTTGAAGCATTTTTAATGCCCTTGAGGCCTCATAAATCAGCAACCAGTACCCCCTTTAGCCTGTTTAAAAAAATTCTTATAAGGACAACTTTCAAATAAAATTAATGTATATCTCAATGTGGATGTCACTAACAAGGTGTTGGTTGCATTTCATTGTAATTTATGGAAATTGAAAATTCCCAACTAAGGCCAAAATTCAATTTGAATAATTTAATTAAGCAATTCAATTTTAATAAATTATAATTAAATGTGACCAAAGGGTTGTGGGACACATTATGTTTTATATTCAAGAAACTTAAAAATATGCTTTGCATCCAAGGAATCGGTCCATTACAATTTCGATACAAAATTTTAACCTAAGTTTTTCTAAGCTGATTTAATACGATTGGATTGTTCCATGTTTTCATGAAATAATATCTCAATAAAATTCGTTCTCTAAAGTTAAGAATCTTGTCCTCAAATTATTGACGAGATAGATTTCTATTTTGATAATAATTTTTGGCTGGCTTTGAACCTGTTGTAGAACGCTGTTTCAAATAGGATAGGACCTCCCGAGCAAAAAAAGCAGGTACTTGGCGGAGTAAGCGATCGTGAGAAGTCTGATAATCTTTCAGGGCGAGGGAAGTTTTTTGGTGGGAAAAAAGATAATGCTCTAAATATTTATTTTGGATGCAATCCACTTGGTGCCATCACATTTTTGGGCACCACCAAAAACTAATCTACACGTCCCTGAAAGTTTCAGATTCATACGACCTTTTTATCGAGTACCTGTTTTTTTGCTCGGGAGGCCTACAAATAGAGAATTCATTGTGTAGTTGAATAATAAACAGAAAAATAAATATTAATTTTATTGTAAAAACTTGACGTTTCGGCAGTTTAGTACCATTTTCAAAAGTAAAATTTTTTTATAAAAGATAATAAAACTTGTGTAGATATTTAGAAATGCATGAAAAGTTTTATGGGGATTCAGTGAGAAAAGTTAGTCCCTATTTTCAAAAAAACGGGGACTAAATTCTGTTTCTTCTGAATATTCGAACCGGGAAGATGTGTTTTTTTTTAAATATGCTTCAGTGTGAATACGGTGAAAGTAATTCCGAAATCCATGTTTTATGATGAAGAAGTGTGATTTGAAATGATCAAAAATCAATGTTGACCTTTCTTGAGGTTTAAAATACTGATAATACTTTTATCATAATACCCACTCTTTTTCATCTCGATGAAACTAAAAAGATTTGAACTTTTTTTGTGACCGTCGACGTATACACACTAATTCTACGGTAGTTGTCTCTTTTCATTTAAGTCCCTTTTTTCTTGTAATGAAGGCACTTGAAACAATGAAAGTGAACCTCTGTGCCAGAAAAAAATATTTCTGCTCCAGATATGTCTAGAAAGCTAATTATTTTTGCAAATTGTACTCAAAACTCTTTCCTAAATACTGACTTTATTGAAATTATAATTCAAAATTTTGATCAAAAAGTATTTTTTCGAAAGTAAAAGTTAAGCAAAAAATGGCCTTGCAATCAGGGATGGGCGTCCGAGCTGAAATATCTGCTCGGAAATACCGAGCAGGTCCGAGCAAACCGGATTAAGCAAAATTAAGTAAACTCTCTTTATTATCGGCCTCCGGCCGCTTTCAAACTCATTTTCTTACAATGGTATCAACAATTCGAAATCAAATAATGAAAGTGAGCAAGTTTGGAGACGTGCGAGCAATTTACGACAAAATAGACAAAGAAATCAATTTTATTTAAGTTTGGTTCTAGCGGCATCTTTGATGATCATTTGATTATAGTTTATAATTTGGTATCCAGATAACAGCTTTTGGCGTATCTTTTCGAAAGAAAAATATTACTTCCAGTCTAAAATATTAACAAAATCGGCTCTAGCACCACAGCTGTGGTCATCAAAGCCACATAATTTCTCTAAAAACCAGCTTAGCGCGCATATTTTGATCATACCAAATTGGCAATCCTCACTTGGCCAAATTTCGACAAATCAGAATCTTCTTATGGCTTATTGTTTAATACTTTCATATATTCAAATAAAACCAGAAAAAANCTTGATCTTGTGAAATCGAAGGTCAAACTGAAATTTTGATGACTACACCAATCGTCACATAGTCGTAACAGGAGGTCACTTCGCGAAATTTCAAAATCCATCTCCTCCGAGACCATATATCCAAATTTGTTCAAAAGTTGACATAGTACGTGGAATAAGCAGACAAGGATTCGTAGGAGAGCGATTTACATCGATGACTGAATTTTCTAAGCGGTCGAATAAACCGACGATTTTTGGCCGTTTTTCAGGATTTTTAGCTTAAAAATCTATCTCCTCCGAGGTTTCGTTTCAAAATAGGCCAAATTTTTTTAAAGTACACCTTGTAACATGCTTAAGATTCGTAGGAAGCTTTTTTTCAAAAATCTCCATTCATACTGAAAAATATGATTTTTCAAAAGAAAAACGAAAAATTTCGAAAAAAAATGTGCTTTGATTTTTTTGCAAGTAGACTCAAAAGGAAGCCAGTAAAACACTAAACAAAAAGTTGACTTACGTCAAGCCGATATTTTGAAGTTTGAGCGGTCAAATCTTAACAAACAGTATTATTTGACTAAATTCTGATAAAAATACTTTGAAAAAAATCGAAAAAACACAAAAATTTCGAATTTTGTTTTTGTGGATTTAATCAGAAATACATTTTGTAGACATCTCGAAGCAATTTGGTGCACTTTGATTGCCTTTCATAAAAATCAGACATGACCACTCAAATATTGGGCAGTTAAAGCGCGCGATTTAAGTGCCCAAAAATTTGGCAGTTAAAGCGCGCGCTTTAAAGGGGGTATATCTGGAAGATTTGACATATTCTGAAAACTAAGAGCTTATGAGAAAAAAA
>SCLH01001014.1:168565-194267 GCA_004367855.1 Oikopleura vanhoeffeni | reverse complement strand
AATTCAATTGCATATATAAAATATTACTTCTATTTAATTTGTTTATTTTTACATACAAAACAAATAACTTTTTTCAACGGCCGATTTTGAAGCTCATTTCCACAAAATTAAATTGAAAATAAACTCTGTTTTAATTCGGCCTGTCCGCCCGAATTTCACTATTTTCTTAAAAATCTAAATTGAGTAACTCTCTTTATATCGCTCCTGGCGTCTTTCAAACTCATTTTTCTACAATGGTCATCAACAATTCGAAATAAAATAATCGAAAGTGAGCAAGTTTGGAGACGTGCGAAAGTTACGACAAAATAGACAAAGAATCAATTTATTTAAGTTTGGTTCTAGCGGCATCTTTGTGATCATTTGGTTATAGTTTATAATACGGTATCCAGATACAGCTTTTTGGCGTATCTTTTCGAAAGAAAAAATATTTACTCCTAGTCTAAAATATTAACAAAATCGGCTCTAGCACCAGCTGTGGCTCCATCAAAGCCACACTACAATTTCTCTAAAAACAGCTTCAGCGCGCATATTTGATCATACCAAGGCAATCCTCACTTGGCCAAATTTCGACAAATCAGAATGCTTCTTATTGCTTATCTGTTTAATACTTTCATATATTCAAATAGAAACCAGAAAAAAAGTACAACTTTAATAGAAATAATGAAAATTAGCAAATTTTGGAGATGTGAAAGAGAAAGCAATTTAACGTCATGACGTGTCTTCTCAAAATCGGCAAAAAAATAACAAAAATTAATGTATTTTTGCCTCTAGGCAAGCAAATCTGTGGTGACCATAGACTCTATATCTTTAGACTACTGTTCCCAAAAAAACGCTTATAGGGCGCATTTTTTGGCTGGTGTCAAACCGCAAAAATACTTCCGGGTTTACATAAAAACAAAAAAAACGGTTCTAAGCGCTACCTGTGGTAATTTTAGATACATTGTTTGTTATACCAGTCCCAGCATATATATGTCGAGGCGCTATATTTTTGCAGTGGAAGAATAAATTAATAATTTTTTTTTGTGGCTCATACCCACCTTGAAAAGCAGTTTTGGGCATTTTTGCACTCACAAAATTCTCATTTTATTGATATAATAAATAATAAAAAATAATTTAAAATTAAACTCATAGTCCTAGAAACTGATATAAGTTTCGCAAAATTCTTGAAATGTTTTATATCTCTTTAGCACTGGAAATGGACAAAAATGTTCTCACTTAGACTTAAGTCAACGCAGAATTACAACTCAATTCAGTATAATATTCCAATATAGTAAAATCCGCAGCAAGGTCCAACCGATCACGTCCGAGCACCGACCGATCCGATCTTGACTTTTCAAATCGGGCTTTCCGACCGACCGATCCGATTCACATTTTTCCAAACTCGGGGTCGAACCGATCCGATTCCGATCTTGTAAATTTGGAGGCCCGAAATTTCCGTTCAAATTTTCACAGATCACGTAACGGTAGTATGCCAATCTTTAAAGACGATCTTTTTTTGATCCGGCAACTGACCAATTCTAGAACGCCAAAAAACCGACATTTTTCTGACAATTTTGGACTTTAAAATCTATCTCCCCTGAGGATACATATGCAAAACGGCTCGAATTTTAACAAAGGATTTTTCAGAGCATTTCTAAGAGTTAAGGACGAGTTTTTTTGCAATTTTCGGCTAAAACTCGAAATACGAATTTTTCAAGGTCACGTGACTTCGATTTGTTGAGTAGGCCCAAAAAAAAGCCAGTGAAACACTGATGACTAAGTTGGCTTACGTCAAGACGATAATTTGAAGTTTAAGTGGTCAAATTTTAGCAAACGTTATTTTTTAACTCTATTTTTCGAAAAATACTTAGAAAAAAATCGAAAAATACGAAAAAAATTATGTGATGCTTTGGTTGGTAGCACACTCTGATATAATCGTCATAATTAATCGAAAGTTTTTTCAAAGTTTTTTCTTTATTTTTCAAAGTTTGCGTAGTGGGAAAAATAGAAATAAGAAGTGATTTAAAAATCGTTTTGCAGTAGTTTATAAAAAGTTTGTGGTGGCCATCGTGGCGAGCATGGTGTCGTATGAGAGCAGCGCTAGAGAGCATCTTTAGCGCAGGTATTTTTTATGGCGCGAGTTTTAATTTTTAGTCAGTTTGGCCTCAAAGTAGCTGAGCCAGGTGCGTGAAATCAATTTATGCGCATGCGCAAATAATCGGGTTAAATTTAAGAAAATGAGGTTATTTTTAACAGATGACGCAGATGAGGAAATTTTAGCTGGATTTTTTCGCAGATAGCATTTAAAAGTTTGAAAAGCGTGAAAATATCATGTTAGAATATTTTGGTTTTCGGTAAAATTCTAGATTTACAGATTTGAAAATTTGATTTTGAGCTCGGATTCGTCATCCGCGAGATTTTTTGGTTTAGGAAAAGTTGATCAAAAAGTATTATCTTGATGTTTNTGCCAATTTCAGATTGGAGATGTTTAAAGCTTTCTAAAAAGTATTTAAACTTTGATTTTAAATCATTTTAACCTGGTTAAAATCAATTAAAACCTAGGTTAAGTCATTGCTTGTTTTTTGATGCTGACCAGATGGATCAGGTTTGATTCCAGCCGAATGCGCGGAGATATGCACGATATCTCTTCGGATTCAGAAAAAATTGTCTGAGGTCACATCAGCCTTAGGGTCAGGGTCGGTTGAGGTCAATTAAAAGTTTTTGAAAAAAATAAAAAATATTTTTTCAAAATTCGAAAAATAAAATTATTTTTTAGCGTAGGTTATTCGTGTAGGTATCACACTCTGTTAACACCCCAAATTAATTTGAAGCATTATAAATGCCTCTTAGGCCTTATTTAATTAGACAGATATACGGTATATCATATCCCTTTATCACTTTTTGGTTAGAATGCGTAGCCACAACGTTAAAATCACACGTTAAAAGAAGTAGTGGNTTTTGAAAGGCTAAAGCCACTTTAAATCAGCCAAAAATGATAGAAAAATGATAGCCGAATTTTCTCCTTCTGATTCATTCTAAAATTCAACAATGTGTGTCTAAAAATATTTCCTTAAATTTTTTCGGATACTGGGTTCAAATTGTATGACGAGTTGATTGAAAAGCGATTTTTCGCTTAAATTTAAAATAAGCCAGTTTTTAGGAAAGTGTTTTGAGTACAATTTGCAAGAAATATTAGCCTTCTAGACATATCTGGAGAAAAAAAATTTCTAGGAGAGAAATTTTATAATATCTTATTTTGATATTAGCATGGATAAAATGATAAGTTTTGAGAAAATATATAATTTGAGAAAATATATAATTTGTGAAAATAATGCCAGAGTGGTACTCTCAAACCATATTTGCTTTAAAATTATAATAATAATCAAATAATTTGATTAAATCGAGAAAACTGACAATTATTTCCTAAAAAACGTAATTTTTTCATGAATATTATGAACTTATTTAGAAATATTTTTTGATTCCCAACAGATATAGTCAATTCAGACCAAAAAGTATTGAAGTAAAACAGAGCACTGCGCGCAGTTATTAGATATACATACATTTGCCTTGAGCCTACCATGAGGTAGTTCCAGTGGTTTGATTAACCTTGCTTCTCTCAAACCTTCTTTTTTACTAGAATTAAACATAAAATTTCCTAGAATATAAAATTTTTTTTTCGAAAATCAACTGCTTCATCTGATTATAAAGTGAAACAATTTGAAGGTTTATTCTCATAAAGAGTTTATCTGTAAACATCAAAGTATACGCCTCCTGAAAGGCTATTATGCTTCGGTGGAACTTTTTTTATATGCTTTGGAGAGTTAAGTGGCCCAAAGCCAAAACATGCATGTTTTTCCTAATGTATGAACACAGTTCAAAATTTAAGGGGGTTCCCAATCTACCGGGATTTCACGATGCATGACATTTAAATTATCCGAAATCTCTTAATCGAATTTCGAAAAGGGCTAGATATCAAAAAAATAATGGGCCCCTTAATTCCCCATACTGAGGTCACGCCGATCGCATGTGCGGTCTAGGAGAAGATAGAGTTTGAAAAGAAAAATAGTGTTTCAGAATAGGGTCAGCACCCATTTTCATCATAGGGTACTACTTGTAATTTGGAAAAACAAACTTACCTCTACAAACAAGTCGCGATGATTTAAAGCCTCAGATTACGTTGAAACCCCCTTAAACCCCAACAAAATTATGTATAGACTATACAGTATAGTCTAGAAAAGTTTGAACTTGATTGCTAAGGCGTCCAATCAAAAAAGTTGAATTTTAAGTTATAAACTACCGAGTGAACAAAATTTTGGGCACTTAAATCGCGCTTTATCGTTTAAAAAATACTTAGAAAAAAATCGAAAAAATGCGGAAATTTCGAAAACAAATTTTGATGATTGGGTTTTTAGTACACTTAATTATCACCCCGTATCAATTTGGGGCATTTTTAATGCCTCTAAGGCCTTTATTTAATCAGACAGATATACCCCCTTAAGTGCCCCTTTAAGGGGGTATGCGACTCTGATTTGACATTTTCTAGATGAAATATACTGAGAACTAACAGTTCATGAGAAAAACCGAAAGTACATCACAAATTATTTATGACCATTACACCAATAGGTACAGTATCGTAACAAGGTGACATTTTCAAAATTTCAAAATCTATCTCCTCCCAGACGGTATATCCAATTGAGCTCAAATTTCCACAGATTACGTAACGGTAGTATATAAATATTTTATAGAGAGCTTTTTTCGATCCGGCGACTGAACAATTCTAGAATGCCAAATAACCGACGATTTNAAGCAAATTATTAATTAAAAACACAAAAAACCTCTTTAATCGGCGATCGCCGCATTATTGAGCCTTCATTTTTTAAAAAAATTTTAATGAAAAAAACACGGGCCAAACCGCCCTTTTGAAAAAAAAAAAAAACAACGGAATTCCCCCAAATTTTTTCAAAAAAGTGATATATTTTCTCGCGCCGGCACCTGAATTTAAGCTTGATTGCCAATCCACCGTGGTCTTCATATCTGTGACTGAAAATATAACTTTCATTTTGGGCGTCTTTGGTTCGAGTTTAGGACTTAAAAACCGTCTAGTTTTGTGGAAAATGCAATTTTAAGAATAAAACTATTATTTTTCGTGAAAAAAATTAAAAGAATTTCGGAACATTTGAAAAAAGAACATGCGACTTAACTTTCTTCTTTTTTTTCAAGACATTTTATAAAAAATTCTTTTAAAGAAATTGTAATTTTTCAAAGAAGAAATCTGGTAAAATTTCCAGGAATTTGCTCAACCTTCCATGAAAATTCAACTTTTGAAGTTGTAAAATTTTCCAAATTCTAACCATTACATTTAAATTAGATAAAATTCTTGGTTCCATTCAAATAAACAATTCTACGAAATTGGTTACAAGAAATTGTTAATTTTTTCACTTTTTAGACAATTTGTAAATTTTTGTTCAAATTTGAAAATGTAATTAATTTCTAATTAATTCGTGAGTCTTCCAGAAATTTTAAAATGTCCGAATTTTTTTTCAAAATTTGAAAAACTTTGTTTAAAATTTATAAGTTTTTTCATAACTTGGCCAATTTTCTTTTCAAATGTGTTGCTAAAAAAATTTAAAACTTTTCCTAAAAATTTTACTTTCAAAATTTTATTTTGTCTTTCACATATTATGTTAATTAAAATTTATTAAATTTATTTTAATAAAAAAAAAAAAAAAATTTTTTTTAAAATTATGAAATTTATTGGAGCAAATCATTAGAAATTTTAATTTTGCTGAGTTAAAGTGTTCTTCATTACGTTTTAAGAAATTGTTCGATCAAATTAGCAAAAAAAACAACGACAACATAACAAATTTGAAAACAAAATTTAAAAATTCTTTAAGAGAAAAAATTTGAAATCACAAAATTTGAGAACAATTTTCAAATTAGATCGAGGAAATGTTGAACAAAAAAAAAAATAAATATTTGAGAAAATTAAAATTTTAGAGAAATATTTTTTTAATTTCTGCTTTATTTTTTTCTAGCGCAGGTTTGATAGAAAAATTGTCCAATTTCGAAAAAAACCTTATAGAATCAACAAAAGTTTTTATTTTAACATTTTTTTGTAAAAGTTTTGAACAAAATTGTTATATTTTCATGAAATTTATTATTGTCCAATTCAAAATTTTGGTCTCACTTTTCAAATTCGGCAAAATTAAGCTGTTTTTTGAACTTTAAAATGTTTTTTATTCGAAATGTTTTTAAAGTTCGAATTTTATCAATGAAATTCTAAAAACTTTTTTTCAAACTTGACAATTTTGAAAAAGTTGACGAAAAAATTTTTGAAAAGGTTACAAAATTTTTTTAAAATTATAAAAAATTCTGAAAAAAAAAAAAATTTGACAAAAAACAAAAAAAAAAAAAAAAGATTCTTGAAATCAACAAATTTCTTGACAATTCTATACAAATATTATTGACAAAAACTGTAAAATTTTTAAAAAAAAGTTTTATAAAATTAATAAAAAAAAAAAAAAAAAGAACCATAAATCTCCATTATTTTGCATATCGTTCTGAAATACTTCAAATTTTTTTTTGAATTAGAACGACATTTGGTAAATGTTGTAAATATTTCTTGCCGAATTAAAAAAAAATTATTTAAAAAATTTGAAATTAAACTGAAGTCTCCCCGTGTCTTCGTTAATTCATAGTTATTAAAAAGTTGTGAAATTTTTCAATAATTTGCAAACATTTCTGTCAAATTACAAGATAAATTATTTAATTCAGTAATTAAAAAAAAATAAAGTGCATTAATTTAAAAAATTTAGATTTATGGTTAAAATCATCAGCCTCATCATTTACATTGCTGAACAGGATCTTTAAAAGCTTGAAAATTAAAAATTAAATTTAAAAAAAAAAATCCGGCGTTTTCCCAAACATAGTCAAATTGTTTTTAAAAAATTAGTTAACATTTTTCCAAATTATTACAAACTCTTAAAATTTATCTTTTATTTTGAAAGATCGTCCATTATTTGAATGATTTTTGAAAATTTTGATAAAAGTTCTATATTCTGAGGAAAAATTACTAACTTTAAGAAAGAATTTGTGATTATTTTTTTTGATTTTTGTCAATTTTGAAAAAAAAAATTTCTTATTTGCATTTAAGTCAACCAAATTTTGCAGAAAAACTTTTTCAATTGTTCAGTTAAATTTTCTTATTAATAATATTGTTTATTAATTTCTCTTATCTCTCAAGGAACAATGTCGAGATTTATTCTAGAAAACTTAAATCATTTTAATTTTGAGATAATGTTCAAGAGAATTGTTAATTTATTTATTTTTTCTCATTCAAAATTATACATTAAAACAAAAAATACCCGTTAATCGGCCTTTGGGCCGATATTGCGCTCATTGTCCAACCAAAATCTCAATCGAATAATTAAAACTACTACTGTCGGTCTTCGGCTGATGGTTTTACCTATTTTCTAAAAAATTCAATTGCATATATAAAATATACTTCTATTAATTGTTTATTTTTACATAAAAAACAAATAACTTTTCAACGGCGCTTTGAAGCTCATTTCCAACAAAATTAATTGAAAAAATAAACTCTGTTTATATCGGCCTCCGCCCGAATTTCCACCTATTTTCATAAAATTAAATTGAGTAAACTCTCTTTATTATCGCTCCGGCGCTTTCAAACTCATTTTCTTACAATGGTATCAACAATTCGAAATCAAACTAATGAAAGTGAGCAAGTTTGGAGACGTGCGAGCAAATGTACGACAAAATAGACAAAGAATCCAATTTATTTAAGTTTGGTTCTAGCGGCATCTTTGATGATCATTTGGTTATAGTTTATAATACGGTATCCAGATAACAGCTTTTGGCGTATCTTTTCGAAAGAAAAATATTACTCCTAGTCTAAAATATTAACAAAATCGGCTCTAGCACCAGCTGTGGTCATCAAAGCACAATAATTTCTCTAAAAACCAGCTTAGCGCGCATATTTTGATCATAACAATTGGCAATCCTCACTTGGCCAAATTTCGACAAATCAGAATCTTCTTATGGCTTATTGTTTAATACTTTCATATATTCAAATAGAACCAGAAAAAAAGTACAATTTATAGAAATAATGAAAATTAGCAAATTTGGAGATGTGAAAGAGAAAGCAATTTAACGTCCATGACGTGTCCCAAAATCGGCAAAAAATACAAAAATTAATGTATTTTGCCTCTAGCAGCCTCTGTGTGACCATAGACTCTATACTTTAGACTACTGTTCCCAAAAAACGCTTATGGCGCATTTTTTGCTGGTGTCAATCCCAAAAATACTTCCGGTTTACATAAAAACAAAAAAAACGGTTCTAGCGCTACCTGTGGTAATTTTAGATACATTGTTTGTTATACCGTCCCAGCATATAATATTCGAGGCGCTAATATTTTGCAGTGGAAAATAAATTGAAATTTTTTTTTGTGCTCATAACCCACCTTGAAAGCAGTTTTGGGCATTTTTGCACTCACAAATTCTCATTTTATTGATAATAATTAAATAATAAAAATAATTTAAAAATTAACTCAGTTCTCTAGAAATGATATAAGTTTCCAAAATCTTAAATTTTTATATCTCTTTAGCACTGTGAATGGACAAAATGTTCTCACTTGACTTTAAGTCAACGCAGAATTAATCAACTCAATTTCAGTATATATTCCAAATAGTCAAAAATCCGAGCAGGTCCGAACCGATCACGTCCGAGCACCGAACCGATCCGATCTTGACTTTTCAAATCGGGCTTCCGAACCGAACCGATCCGATCACATTTTTCAAACTCGGGGTCCGAACCGATCCGATCCGATCTTGTTAAAATTTTGAGGCCCGAAATTTCCGAACCGAAACCGATCTCTTGAAAATCTGCTCGGATGCCCTTCCCTGCCCTGAGGATACATATGCAAAACGGCTCGAATTTAACAAAGGATTTTTCAGAGCATTTCTAAGAGTTAAGGACGAGTTTTTTTGCAATTTTCGGCTAAAACTCGAAATACGAATTTTTCAAGGTCACGTGACTTCGACTTTGTTGAGTCAGGCCAAAAAAAGCCAGTGAAACACTGATGACTAAGTTGGCTTACGTCAAGACAGATAATTTGAAGTTTAAGTGGTCAATTTTAGCAAACGTTATTTTTAACCTCTATTTTTCGAAGAATATACTTAGAAAAAAATCGAAAAATACGAAAAAAATTATTGTGATGCTTTGGTTGGTAGCACACTCTGATATAATCGTCATAATTAATCGAAAGTTTTTTCAAAAAGTTTTTTTTTTTTTTCAAAGTTTTCGTAGTGGGAAAATAGAAATAAGAAGTGATTTAAAAATCGTTTGCAGTAGTTTATAAAGAGTTTGTGGTGGCCATCGTGGCGAGCATGGTGTCGGTATGAGAGCAGCGCTAGAGAGGCATCTTTAGCGCAGGTATTTTTTACTGCGCGCGAGTTTTAATTTTAGTCAGTTTGGCCTCAAAGCTAGCTGAGCCAGGTGCGTGACGAATCAATTTATGCGCATGCGCAAATAATCGGGTTAAATTTAAGACAAAATGAGGTTATTTTTTAAAACAGATGACGAGATGAGGGAAATTTTAGCTGGATTTTTTCGCAGATAGCATTTAAATGTTTGAAAAGGCGTGAAAAATATCATGTTATGAGATATTTGGTTTTCGCGTAAAAATTCTAGATTTCAATTTTGAAAAATTTGATTTTGAGCTCGGATTTCGTCATTCCGCGAGATTTTTTGTGTTTAGGAAAAGTTGATCAAAAAGTCATGATCTTGATGTTTCCCTAGTAGTATGTATTTAATGCATAAATAAAATAAATTTTTCTTCAAAATTTGAAAATTGAAAATTTTGAAAATGTGAAAAATTTGAAAAAAATTTGAAAATAAAATTGAAAATTTTGAAAATTGGAACACCATTTTCGATTTTATCCTGGAATTTTCCTAGAAATTGGCATAAAAATTTAATTGTGCAATCTTCAGATTGGAGATGTTAAAGCTTCTTTTAATGAAATGTAAATGACTTTTAAATCATTTTAACCTGGTTAAAACAATTAAAACCTAGGTGGTGTATAGTCATTCGCTGTTTATGATGCTTGACCAGACGGATCAGGTTTTGATCTCCGCCGGAATGCGCGGGGATGGGAGTGCACGATAATCTCTCGGATTCAGAAAAATTGTCTTGAGGTCACATCCCTTAGGCGCGTTGAGTCGTCATATTAAAGGTTTTGAAAAAATAAAAAAATTTTTCAAAATTCGAAAAATAAAATTATTTTTAGGTAGTTGGATTCGTGTAGTATCACACTATGTTAACACCCCAAATTAGAATTTGAAGCATTATAAATGCCCTCTTAGGCCTTATTTAATATGAATATACTTATCAATATCCCTTTATCACTTTTTGGTATATCTATAATCGTAAAAGCCACTAAAGTTACGATAATCCTTTAAAAATGTGGATACGATTGACCAAACATGGATAAGGATACCACCGTTAACTCTCCGAGGTTATTATAGCCTTTGAAATTCTAAAGCTCTCACTTTAATATCTAGGCCCAAAATGACTAGAAAAAATTAAATGATAGCCGAATTTTCTCATTCTGATTCATTCTAAAATTCAACACAATGTGTGTTCTAAAAAATATTTCCTTATAATTTTTTCGGATACTGGTTCAAATTGTATGACGATTGATTGAAAAGCGATTTTCGCTTAAATTTAAAATAAGCCAGTTTTTAGAATGCATTTTTGAGTACAATTTGCAAGAATATTAGCCTCTGAGACATATCTGGAAGAAAAAAGAATTTCTATGGAAGAGAAATTTTATATATCTTATTTGATAATTAGCATGGTAAAATGTATAAGTTTTTGAGAAAAATATATAATTTGTGAAAATAATGCCAGAGTGTACTCTCAAACCATATTGTCTATTAAAATTATAATAATAATCAAATAATTGATTAAATCGAGAAAATTGACCAATTATTTCCTTAAAAAACGTAATTTTTTTCAATGAATTATGAACTTATTTTAGAATATTTTTTTGATTCCCAACAGATATAGTCAATTCAGACCAAAAGTATTGATAAAACAGAAGCACTGGCGCATTATTAAGATATACATACATTTGCCTTGAGCCTACCATTGAGGTAGTATCACGTGGTTTGATTAACCTGCTTTTCAAACCTTTTTTTTCTAGACATTAAACATAAAACTTTCCTAGAATAATAAATATTTTTTTTTCGAAAATCAACTCTTCATGTCTTGATTATAAAGGAAAAATTTGAAGGTTTATCTCATAAAGAGTTATCTGTAAACAATCAAAGTAATGTAGCCTCCTGAAAGGCTATTATGCTTCGGTGGAACTTTTTTTAAATGCTTTGGAGAGTTAAGTGCCCAAAGGCCAAAACATGCAATGTTTTTCCTCAATGTATCAACAAGTTCAAAAATTTAAGGGTCGGGGTTCCCAATTCTACCGGGATTTCACTGATGCATGACATTTAAATTATCCGAAATCTTCTTATCGAATTTCGAAAAAAGGCTAGATATCAAAAAAATAATGGGCCCCTAAAATTTCCCCATACTGAGGTACGCCGATCGCATTGCGGTCTAGGAGAAGATAGAGTTTGAAAAGACCAAATAGCTGTTTCAGAATAGGGTCAGCACCCATTTTCATATAGGGTACTTACTTGTAATTTGAAAAACAAACTTACCTCTAGCAAGACAAGTGCCGATGATTTTAAAGGCCGTCAGATTACGTTGAAACCCCTTAAACCCCAACAAAATTATGTATAGACTATCGTATAAGTCTAGAAAGTTTGAAACTTGATGCTAAGGCGTCCAATCAAAAAAAGGTGATTTTAAGTTATAAACTACCGAGTGAAAACAAAATTTTGGGCACTTAATCGCCGTTTTATCGTTAAAAAACTAATTAGAAAAAAATCGAGAAAAATGCGCGAAATTTCGAAAAACAAATTTTGAATGATTGGGTTTTTTTAGTACATTAATTTCACGCCCGTATCAATTTGGGCATTTTAATGCCTCTATGAGCCCTCTTAGATGGCCCTTAAGGGGGTGGTTTTTTTCAAGGAGAGACGACCCTTTTTATAGGTCTTTCCCATGGTATAAAGTTGAAAAAAATTAAATATTTTAGAGAGTAAGTCGACCACGGAAATTGAATTGGCCTTAAGAAAATTCTCGATCTCCTCGAGAATTTTCTTGACATTCTTTTGATTTTGACCTCATTTATACTGTCTCCAAACTCTCATCACGGGGAAAAATATTTTTTCTTGGTTAAAAACCTATACAGATAAACAAGAATGTATAAAAAAATTTCTATTTCTATGATAAAAAAATTTGAAAAAAATTGCTTGACATTCAAAACTTATTGAGATTTTCTGAAAAAAATTTTTGAATTCAAACATTTTTTTAGATTTTGAGTAAATTTTGAAACTTGATATCATTGATATTGATTTTTCGAAGCCTGAAAGTTGAAAAAGATAATAATAATTCCAACATATATGATTCGTTTTCGCAAAAAAGGTTTAGGCGTAATAAGTACTTTTTCTTATGTCGGTTTAGCTTTTTTTCACCGCGATTTTAAAATTTTGAGTGTTGGTTTTTTAGTCTACCCATTCGTCGTTTGATTTTTAAAATTTGAAGTTTATATAAAAGTTTGAAAGACACGTCATCTTGTGACGAAAAAAAATTTAGCATCATGGTTTTCCTCAACATTATATACAGCTGTTGACACTGATCAAAGTACTTTTGATGGAAAATACAAATAAAATATCAATCCAAAACCGGAAACCGTTTGATCACCAAAAGTTCAAAACTTTTGTTAATTTCCACTAATTAAATACTTCCTTATTACACTTACTAATTATGAAGCATTGTGACATGATCAGCGGCAAATAATAGTTTGTTGAAGTTGTTAGCTTTAATTCAGGAGTGACAGACTTATTTTATTTGCCAAAATATCAATGTAAACAAGAACGGAAATTAATAAAAAACATTCAAGTGACCAATACGAATTATTTTCTAGTGTTTATAATCGTTAGAAAAAATTTTGAAATGTTTTGAAATCGAGTTCTAAAATTTTCAAATTTTGACCAAAATTTCAAAATTTGACCAAAATTTTTCTCAATCATTCCAATTTAGGCGCAAAAATGACCGTCGCAAACTTCTAAGAATTATGGTGGTAACTTTTTGTAAAATTGACTGGTGGTAGGCTAGAACCGCAAAAAACAGGTCGCGCCCACTTTCGGCGCGATTTGGTTAGGCAACTAAGGCGAAATCGTAAATTCGAAGGGCCGAGACGTCGATTTTCATAACGCTTCTCACTAGTTGAGCCCAAAGTCGAACAGTGCGACCGAACCAATGATGCTTGTGAAAAAATTTAAAAAAAATGATCCAAAAAAAAAAATACAAAAAAATACGAATCAAATAACAAAAAGAAAAAGAAAAAAAAAAAACAACTAACCCCTCATTTCTGCGATTTAGCGTGGCGCGAGCGCGTAGAGAGAGAGAGAGAAATCAAAATTCGGCCGAGCGTTCGATTCCCACGTGAATAAATGATATTGTGAAAAATCGTAAAAATTGGGTCATGGACGAAGCTGTCAAAATTTAATATTAATTTTTGGCACTTTTCTAAGTTAGACAGCCTATTCCAAACATGGAAAATATTTTGTTTTTCTAATTCTTCAAAGATCATCAAACCTTGTCTTTGCATACAAAGTATTAATGAAGTGACTACTGTTTCTCGTTTAGCTTGAGGCGCGTTTAAAAAGGTCCAGATTGCCTTGACCACCACCCTTAAGGCCTTTATTTAATCAGACAGATATACCCCCTTAAGTGTCCCCTTTAAGGGAGGTAATGCGGGCTCTGGTTTGACATTTTCTTAGATGAAATATACTGAGAACTACAGTTCCATGAGAAAAACCGGAAAGTACATCACAAAATTATTATGACCATACACCAAAGATAGGTACAGTATCGTAACAAGGTGACAATTTTCAAAATTTCAAAATCTATCTCCTCCCAGACGGTATC
This sequence comes from Oikopleura vanhoeffeni, assembly GCA_004367855.1. Classification (NCBI taxonomy): domain Eukaryota; kingdom Metazoa; phylum Chordata; class Appendicularia; order Copelata; family Oikopleuridae; genus Oikopleura; species Oikopleura vanhoeffeni. The sequence continues at coordinate 180,213 of SCLH01001014.1, read as the reverse complement.
ACTCCAATGAAGCTCAAATTCCACAATTAGTAACGGTAGCTTATATAAATATTTTCATAAAGGTTTTTCGATCGGCGACATGAACAATTCTAGAATGCAAATACGGACGACGATTTTTAACAATCATTGCAGACGTCAAAATCTATCTCCTCCGAGGAATGTTTGCAAACATAGCTCAAATTTTATCAATTAATTTCCTAGAAAATTTTAAAAGAGATTATAAGAGCTTTTTTGCATTTCGAGCTAGAACTTGAAATATATGATTTTTTTGGTCATTTTCCCGAAAATTTCCAAAAAAAAGTGCTTCGATTTTTTCAAAAGAGGCTCAAAAGAAAGCCAGTGAAACAACTGATGAGGAAAGTTGGCTTGACGTCAAAGGTCGATCATTTTGAAGTGTTAGTGGTCAAATTTGAGCAACGTTATTTTATTTACTTCATCTCTTTTTAATACTTATAAAAAAATCGAAAAGAAATGCGAGAAAATTCGATTTTTTTTTTTCGATGATTGGGTTCTTAAGTACACTTAATTTATCACCCCGTATCAATTTCAAGCATGTTTAATTGCCCTCTAAGGCTTTATTTATTCAGAGTCGCATACCCCCTTTAAGTGCCAATGAATCATCCATATATTTAAAATGGCTTTGGAAAAAAAATGTCAGGTGCGAAATGGGGTCCAAGCACGATAAACAAATGTTTACTGTTCCAGTTAGCGACACATTACTGACCCCAAAAAGTGCTTCCAGTTAGGGTTTAGAATATTCCTTTCCCAACGACCTCTACCTCAAAAACAGTTCTACTATCTCTATAGGCGGTGGTCGAATTCCACTGATGTTGTCTACTGGATTGTCTTAGTATCTGCTTGATGATGATTACACAACGATCAAATTACGCGGCGTCCCAATATCAAGCCCCTTGCCTGATAGTCATACTCAGACAATCACTAAGACACATAGTGGGATTCGAACACGCGCTATAGAGATAGTAACCGTTTTTGAGATGGAGTTCGGTTGGAAAAGGATATAGGCTATTATCAGAAAATATATATGATATATCATATAGCAAAGTGCTTGTGGTTTTTCTGATAATTAAGATCTGGGTTTAACATGCGTATGCAGTAGAACTCAGAGACAAAACGGTCATAATAACTCTTAAAGTTCTTTGCTATAATGCTAAACTTGGTACGAAAAACATTAAGTTTAATTGTATGAAGTTGTCGTGCTTTTAATTGGCGTCTTTTAATTTGAGTCTCTCAAATCGTTCGTTAATTTCCAATGTTTTCTGGGCAGGAATCAGTATGCAAGAAAATTTCATTACCATCTTTTTCGAACCGATAATATTATTTGATTCGGTGAGGGTCTATGGCATGCCCAATATATGCCATGGCACCGTCCATATATAATATAACATATATAAACTTAAAAATAAGTTATCGAAACTTTCGATCCGAAGGAACTAATCGATAATGGAAAATTTCTCCAAATTCTCTTATTTTTGGAATCGAAAAATTGGAAAAACTATGAGTTAGGCATCGTTTGTCCAATTTGTCGTCATTTTTGTATAATTTCGAAAAATAACCTCCAGGAAATGGCATTAGGAAATGCAAAAAGGGAAGGATGTCTTTTCGCTAACAATAGTAATTAAAAAATATGAACATTCATGCAAGACAATGTACGTCATTTGGTTTAGGAAAATTATTGATTTTCAATTCCTAAGGGCTATTAAAGTAATTGGAAACATATTATATGTAGGAATTATGTATAAATTATCCAAATGTTTTATTCCCATGATAAAATTCCTGTGAATTAAATCCAATTTTATAAAATCTGCTGGAAATTTGTATGCAGTGTAGGTTCACGGGTTATTCGAGATGACTTCCAAAAGTGCAATCATTATTTTAACTGATGAAAAAGCAGCATTTTATGCTGTCGGAAGTCGTGCAAATTTGAATGCGTCAAAAATTTCAGATCAAATATCTTAGGTGAAATTTTAAGTCGATAAGAAATGTAGATTTTTTGGTAAATTTGCGAGTTAAAGCTTTATTTTTCTTACTATTTTCGATTAAATTTTGATTGCCTTTTATTTTTAAATTCCTATTATTTCGTAGTTTGTAATTGCCTTCTTAAGGATGTGGGTATCTCTGATAAGGCTGTTTTCGACGCGGTTTTCGAAACTGGCAAAAGTTGTATCGCAAAAATTTGCTCAACTTGAGGAACCAGTCTCCAAGATCATTTCAGCACTTATTGTAATCAGATACAATGCAACCTACGTTCACACAGGAACCGAGACTAAGTCTCCTAGAAAAACACTAGAAAGCTATCTTCTCCTAGAATTTACATCAATTTCTTCTGTTTTTTTTATGTCAGGCTAAAAAAAAGCAGGACTATTAATCCATTAAAGCCCGATTCTAGAAATTTTGTTTTTGACGGCGATTTTTTTTTTCTTCAATTTTCGTTTAAATTTTTGGTTCAGTTTTTTTGCGTTTTTTTGTTACAAGCAAAATTTTGAAAAAACCGCTTAAATGAATTGTTTGTACTGCGGCTCCGATGCCTGATTAAAAACATTAAAAAACATGATCAACATTGTAGGAGGAGATAAATGGCATTTTTATAGAAGGTAACTGAAGTTTACGGCTTTCTCGTATTTTGAAACCACATGACACCATAAATTGGCAAATAGATAATTTAATTCCACGTGTTTTGGTGGATTTGATTTTTTGAATTTCAGACCGGTAATGGCGGATTTTCGGTGGGTCCATTTTCAAAGTTGTTTCAATCAGGCCAAAATTTGGACTGTAAACTAATACGAGCACAAAGAGTTCGAATCTGATATCAGATTTTAACGATGATTTCGTTATGAGTCATGATCACTCCCCAAGCCCGATTTATTCTTGTCATGGTTTTCTCTATCTTCTATATAAGAATTCCTTAATTTGACTTGAAATGACTCATAATGTTGGTATAAGTGAATTTTGGTATCAGATTCCAACTCCCCGTGTCGAATTCACTTTAAGTCCGAGTTTTCATGAAATTATCATGTTTGTAAAAGTTGTGAAAATTTCTATGACGTCCTTTAAAATTACCCCACAATGACGTCATCAATAAAATCTGATGTCAGATTCGAACTTCTTGTACCCGTATTAGTCTAGAGACCGAATTTTGGCATGATTGAAACAACTTTGAAAAATTGACCCACTGGAAATCCGCTATTACCGGTCAACCGGTCTGATATCGAGAAAACAAATTCTTCCAAAACACGCGGAATTAAATTTTCTATCTGCCAATATCTGGTATCATGGGGTTTCCGAATACGAGAAAGCCGTAAACTTCAGTTAACTCCTATAAAAAAACAACATCGCTCTTGAGTGGTTTTTTGGGATGCTCATTGAAGGTTCCTGTGTAAGCGTATGATTGATTGTATCATATCACAAATAGTGCTAAATTGACCTTGAAGACTTATTCTGTAAGTTTGTGCAGTAGCAATTTATCCAGATCAGCTAGAAAACTCGTTGAAAAACTTCAAGAATCAGCCTTATCAGCGACACCCATCGCCGATGAGGCTGTTTTTGAAGTTTTCCCACACATTTTCTAGCTAATATAAATCAGTTGGTACTGCAAGAACTTGCTTAACTTGAATAATAAGTCTTCAAGGTTAGTTCAGCACTAAATTTAATCTCATATAGTCTAACCTACGCCCACACAGGAATAAGCCTAACAAAACCACTCAAGAACCATCTCCAGGAGATAATCTTCTCCTAGAATGTTCATCATTTTTTTCAATTTCTTTATGTTAGACTCCGGAGCAGCAGTTCAAACAATTCATTATAGCCTTTTTTTAAAATTTTGCTTGTAACAAAAAAAAACAGCGAAAAAACCGTAACAAAAATTTTAACGAAAATTGAACGAAATAAAAATTGGCCATAAAAAATAAAATTTTGAGAATCAGGCTCCAATGGATTGTTCGTACTGCTTCTTTAGAGTCTAACAGAAGAACAATTGAATAAACTGATGTAAATTCCAGGATAAGATAGCTTTATAGTGTTTTTCTGGAAGGCTTAGTCCAGGTTCCTGTGTGAGCGTAGGTTGCATTTCACTATATTATAATAAGTGCTGGAATGATCTTGGAGACTGGTTCCTCAAGTTGAGCAACTTCTGCCAGTTTACCGAAAGACCGCGTCGAAAACAGCCTAATCAGCGACACCTACACTTTCAAAAGTTGATTAAAATCAAGTTTATCTAGCGACCAAGTTATTTTTTTAAAGTTATTGAATTTTGTTTTCTCCCCTGCTGACACATTACTATCCAAAAGAGACTATTCGATGTTCTCATAATTATATATTATTATATTTTTTATAAATTATTTTAAGTAATTGATATTTTTATAATGAGAGTTTAATTTTAGAAAAGCAGTGAAATTTGATAAAAATCTAATTAAGAATTAAAGTATCATTAATACGCACCATTGACGCGCAATTTTAATTAATCGAAATCGTCTGCTTCGTTTGGAGATCGGAACATGGATCAAATTAGTTTTATCAAATTAGCTTAAAATCATAATAATTGAATTTCTAAAGCTCAGCAATTTTATTGTACATGATGTCCCATACATGATATAGCAAACATAATTTAACAGTTTCCGCCCTGAGTCTCATAATAAGTTCATATGATTTGTTGGGATGAAAAAAAATATATCCAAAATTGATATTTAAACTTTTATGCAAGAATTCTTATCTGTCTAGAAATGCCTTAAATAAATTTTTTAAAAACATAAAAATATAAAATTTAATGGAAACTTAGGGTCTTTTTGATATAGCGCTAGCCCAAATAATACTTCCCGTGATATTTTTGGTGCCTCACTTGCACTCTTGTCTGTTTGAAAGAATATTTAAGTATTTGGAAAGTGAAAGACTCAATATAGATTCACGATACTTCTTATTTTCACTCGGCGTTTTATTTTCGTGGGCAAAAGTAAATTCATCTTTTATTTTATCAAAGCACTTGAAATTTGTTTAGGGATAATATAAGCGATTTGATGGCAATAACTAACATTTATATTTTAAGGTCAAAATTAATTTAAACGGCTTTAAAAGCGAGCTCTTGAAGATACCATAAAATATATTTGGTTGGCAGTAAAAGGTCAACAACGTCAAAGGGCAGAAAACTCACTATTGTGCTATTTTTGGCCAAGAAAACTAAATTTGTTGACAAATTTTTTAATTCGGGTGCTTCAGAGCGTGATTTAGATCAGAATAGTATATTTTCAAATCGCAATACAAATCCTGGCGAAGCTGGTTTTCAAATTCGTTTTAAAATTATTTTGGTAAAATTTTCAAAAAAATTTTCAAGTTTTTTTCAAGTTTCTTTTTGGATGTTAATTGCGCTCTGAAGCACCCAAATCCACAAAGTTTCCATCACCAAATATGCCAAAATAGTTACTTTTTTTCCTTTTACCGCCAACCCTAAATTATGTCACGAGGTAAAATAATTTAAACACTGTGTAATTATTTATTAGTTTCGCAATCATTTTTATTCATTTTCAATATTTTTCAGTAATAAACAGAACGTTTGTAGCCTTTCGGATCAAATTTACCAGTATTTTATCGTTTATTATTATAGATATTACTTTTTGTAAAGTGAACTAGTTAGCGCAGGATATATTCCTGACTAGGCTAATGAAGGAGACCACCGCCAACAACAGGCCCCCACCAGGCCCCCAACAAATTGTGGACTTACATTTTGTGTCCCTCAAACTCACCTGAGATTTGTAAAGGCCTCACAAAAACTATATCCCTTTAACACCTTTCGCTGAATCTGAGAGATGTTGGCTGAAAANCGGCCTCATGAGTGGCTAGGAGGGGTCTGAGGAGTGTCAGGATTGGCTCCCTAGCCGCTTTTCAGCCTACATCTCTCAGATTCAGCGAAAAATGTTAAAGAGATATCCCCCGGACCATGTGTTGTGTATGAAGGCCAAAACGTTCTATTTATAAATAATATTTTTTTGGGCAAATAAAGTATTTTAAGTTTATCAAGATTAATTCTATCAAAAATTTAACAAACCGCCAAGCTTGTTTCTGATTTTGAATGACCTTATTTTTAATTTTATTTTTCATACATGTTTTTCGTTGAAGTTAATCTAAAGGTAAAATAGAAACTAACAGTTCATTATAGATTTGAGGGCATTTTTGATAGCAATTTTAATGAGTTAAAGAAATTAAAATTATTCAACATTGAACGCACAATTTTTTATCATCTTTAAAATGTCCTTACAACTGCTTTAATTCGGAAGTTTTAGCGCCTAAAAAGTACTTTCAATTTTAAAAAATACCAACCAGAACCGTCTTGAGAGTAGTATCCGCTTTACTTTTTCTTCGAGATAGATATCATTTTAACGGACAAACTCTCCTAAAAGATAAAATTGCCAGCGCAATTTCGAAGATTTTTTGGATTATTTTATCAATAATTTTGATGAAATTCTATATAAAGAACTTCTTTCTTGAACGAGACATATTTTATCTAATTTATCACATATCCCATAAAGAGGGCATGCTGAGGCATCAGTACGTGCTGTTTAATTGGATTTGAACAATTACAAATTACAATATAGAATACATTAGGAGGGGGTAGCGAGTCGCTGAGGCTCTACTAGCGATGGAAATAAAGAAATATATCATATAAAAAGACGTAAAAATATATTCATATTATCACTACTTACTTATTTAGTTTCAGATAAACCACCCAAAAACAAATCTTTTCCTAACAAAAAATGATTCCTTCAATCGTAATGGCTTTTGCAGTTGTTTCAGCTAAACATATTCCAACATCTACTGAGTGCGAAAGAACCATGCTTAAAATTTCACGTGATATCAAGACCAACAAACACTCTGAGGTAAGCTTTAGATTTTTTCTGGTATTTTCATCTAAAATATACCTGTGTTTGAGAAATTTTTTCTAAATCTTTATTTTTAGTGGCAAAAAGTTCAATTTGGACGACATCATGAAGTTTTTCAAAAAAAGAACTGCGAATATGGTCTGACTTATGACGCATTCTTCTGCGTGAAAGTTTGTATTTTACAAGAAGGCGATATGTGCACACCAGCTGTTTCCAGCCAATCAGGATCCGGCCATGATATGTGCCATGAAGATCTAGAATGCTCAGCTAACAGACATGGAGATCATACTTGTCAATTTATCGAAATGGTAAGCAATTTCAAAATTATAATTTATTTCACTAAAAAAATATTTGTTTAAACCTTGAAATTTATTTTATTATTTTTAGAGCGAATGGTTCAATTATGACGATACATTTTCTTCCGATTCATCATCATTTGACTCATCATCGTACGGATCAACTAATTTTGATTCCTCAGCATTTGATTCATCATCGTACGGTTCAAAAAATTACGATTCCGCATCATCAGTCGAAGACGAGCTTAAAAAGGAAATTTTAGGTAATTTTTTTTATCATTTTAAAATTTGTGTTAGTTTATGACGCAAAAATTTTGAAATTTGTATTTTTAAATATTTTCTAACATACTTTCTTTAGATTTCTTGGTCAAACGAATGTAAATGAATTTCAAGCATCAAAAAACTTTTGGAAATTGTAGGTTTTGTCTCTGGAAATGGCTTCAATAAATGTTCAATGCTGTGACTACTAGTCACAAAGCTTAATTCAATAATATATTTGTGAAGCATATGTAAATTTTTACATAAAATAATGTTTTATACTTATTGAATCTATCTGTGCATTTCAGAAACACTACATGTATATTCATATAAAAGTATTGAGATGATAACTGTCGACCCGATTAAGGGTCACTCTTTCATTTTTTCACTTGATTTTTAATCAAAATCCAGCATAGTCACCCTAACTGATCATCTGATGTTTTACATGTATTGTCTCAAAAGTTATGAAAATGTATCAATCTGCTATTTCAGGAAATTTCTTGATTTGCATCAATTATTGTAATAATATCTTGATGCTTTTGAAAGAATTTTCACCCCTATAGGTACTTCTAGTTTTATATTTATATTTTAAACCTTTTTCTGCACACGCCATTATTTAACGTTTTACTTTACTCGTTATTTTTTTTTGCTTTAACGCTCCAAGGCCTTCTACTTTCGTTACCAACACTAGAATTTATTTTGACGACTGTTTCTTTATTTTATTTTAATTGTTCTAACTGATAATTGAGCTGTAAAAAATGTATGAAATAAATAAATGTTGTTATCAAAAAATCTTTGTTAATTTCAATTCAATTTTGGTATTTACGAAAAGTAACTAAATAAGATTCAAATAAGTTTATTTTGATAACCATGAATTAGAAAATATGGATTCATTTAAACACAGCACATGAGACTCAAAATATCAAAATCAGAAAAATAACATTCATAAATGCATAAAATTGCCTTGCAAGTAACTGAAAGAGTTATCATAACTCAGTTATGTGTCAAAAAATTAAGTTTTTGGTTTAACAAAAGTTCTGTCAAAAATATTAGAACTATTTATGATCTTCAAATGTTAACATTAATTAGCAGCATGTGTGATTGATCAAAGATTTAAAAATCCATTTGAACACCAAATTATCAAATTTAACTTCACCGGTCGATTTTTACTGACTGGTACATCAAATAGTTACCAAAAAATCAACCTCGGGAAAGAAACTTTTTTTTTGATAACCCTTGTGCTTGTTTTTTTATTTTCGACTTGTGCCATTTGGCGCGCAATTCATAAAAATTTTGTTTCTCAAAAATATCTCAATAAAATTTCGGGTGTAATAGGCGTCTTTTATTTTGAAAGTTAGGAAATTTTTTAATATTTAAACGAAATTGATGGTCAATTTTTATTCCTTAAATGTGCATAATAATTAACCAAATTTTTAGCGCATAATACCCGAAAATGTCGGAAGTTTATAGATATCGTCTTCAATAAAATTCTTACATCTGGTTTAGTTGGAAATGAAGTTCCAATGAAAAGTGGTTTTTGATATTTTTACAGATACTTAGTTATGTTGAGAAATTAAATATATAAAGTTTGCAAGAATGAACACTTTTATTACAGATGAAAAAATTCACATTTTTCTTCTTAGGAAATTACTCAGAAAAAATGAACCAATCTGCCACATCGCTGGCATCGATTCGCTGCTATCTCCATAAAGCTAGATGACACTTGAAATAAAATCGAATAAATAACCGATAAGAATTAGTTAGGGGGGACTGGTCGCTGGTTTTATTAGGCTTTTTGGGCATTGAAAATCTTCTTAATTGATTTGAGGTGATGAAAAAGTGTACTACGGACCAAATTATGAAAAAAATCACGAAAATTATGCGTTTTTCGGTTTTTTTCTAAGTATTACTTTCAAAATGAAGTTCAACAATAATGTTCGCTTTAATTTAACCAGTTAAACTTCAAATATCATAATGACGTAAGCCAACTTTCTGATCAGTGTCTTAGTGGATTTTTTTCCAAAAGCACTTTGTATTTTGAAATTTCCCTCATGGGTAACCGAGTTTTATACATTTTTCTAGGAGGAGATAGTTTTTTCGACGAATAATTACCGAAAAACGCTTGGTTTTGTCATCTTGTAGAGAAAATGTAGCAAAATTTGAAAAACTGACCAAGTTAAAGTTTTGCCTACCACTTTTACAAATTATGTCAAAATTTCAAGTAATTTCGACATAAAACCTGGGAGGAGTTATTTTTACCATTTTGGCTTAAGTCCCTCTATCGATCATGATGCCCGAGTAACTTAAATATCTTATTCCCTATTCTTTTAAAAGGCAAAAAAGAGATTTAAGTTATTCGGGCATCATGATGGATATGTTGCTTATGGGCCCAATATCGCCGAAAACTTTGTGCCAAACAATTTCGGCGGTATTGGCACATTCGGCGATATGGGGACAGAAATAACTTCTATATAAACAAAATGAAAAGCTCGTAGGCGTTCGAAATGACGTCAAATGTCAAACATTTTTTTGATTTTATAATTAGTTTCACAATAGGTTCGAATTAAGTAAATTACCAAAATGCGTAGAATTTAATATTCCACCAAATGCAATCTAATTAAAGTTGAAAAGAGTAAATTTGGGATATTCAATCATGAGAATCACGTGATTCATGAGTCCCACAAAATAATCTATAATATGAATCTCAAACAAATTTGGCAATATCGGCACATTCGGCGATATTGGCACTGGAAGTATTTAAGCTAGAAATCGTGAAATTTCGTAGGTTTTTTCCGGCAAATCGGTGATATCGGGACCCCTGTAATAGATTCAAACATATCATATCAAACAGCCTACAACAAGTGTTTGATAACATTATATACCGTATGTAGATTGGAGAATATTATCTCTACAAGTAAGAGAGGAGATAGGTTTTGAGAAGGCACTTATCTCAGGCGGAAAAATCGATTTTTCGAAATTATTGAAAACACGCATCAAAATTTAAAAGTATCAGATCATACATCTACGGATGTCATTATTTCAATCATTTTGAAAAAAATAAAGTTGATACCGCAAAAACTCGGAAAGTGGATAGTTTTTGAAATTTTCAGATTTTAAAATTTTCAGCGCCGTTTCCAGCAAATCTTATCATTTTTTTCAAATAAATGGTTAGACTCAATCGACGTCTTTTTATTTATTATTCTCATTTATTATGGAATTGAGTGTTTCTTTTTTCACAGAGTTAACTCACAAAATCATTTATAAAACAACGTTTTTCGCTTATTTTGCGACTACCGCCCCCTAAAAATGCTGAAAATTTAGCGCTAGTTTCACCCAATTTGAGGATCCTGGAAATTTGAACTGTTGATTTTTAATTTCAATTATTTTAAGAATTCGGATCGAAATTCACTGTATCATTATAATTTTTGAAAATGACAATATCACTTTTTTTTGTGATACTTTTACTTAATACCCCACGGTGGAAGTAAAAATAAAGCTAGTTTATTGCTCATAGAGACTTGATGAGCGCAAAAATTTGGTGTACAGTAATAAATTAAATAATTTAGAAGAAAATTTTTGGATTTCAGAAAGATTACAGAACAAAAGGTGATTCCATCAATGAAATTATTATAATATATAAAAACATTTTAAGGGAGTAGGTGTCGCTTTTTGGTACTTTTCAATCACGCCTCAGGACAATTCTAGGACAGTTGTGAAAAATCTGAGGATACTTGTTTGTAGATCTAGCCTTTGTCTAACGATAACACATCTTAAAGTCAACATTGTTACATCACACCACCAGGTGGTGAGTCTATTCTAGAACACTAAACGGTTTTTTGAAAATCTATCTTCTTTTAGACCCCACATACAAAGCTTCTCAAAATTTACACAAAGTAGCGGATAAATGAGAACAAAAATGTGATGAGAAGGAATTTTCCAAATTTTGACTTTTTTTGTTCTAGAATCTCACTTGAACGCCNTTTTTCAAATTACTGTATACTGTACTTCGCTGTTGCTCAAAATAGCTTCTTCGACTGGATCTATTTCCGGTCCTGGATCAAACAGTAAAAGTTCTTCTATTTATTCCTCTTCACTACTGTCAAAATCCATTAGAGGCTGTTGCATTTTGCACCCAGCATTACTTGGGCGTTGCCGATCAATCATTTTATCTCTTATTTTTCACTATTTTTTTTTAATCAATGATAAACGT
>SCLH01001014.1:156446-168544 GCA_004367855.1 Oikopleura vanhoeffeni | reverse complement strand
CGTCCCTTCTATTTCTTCCTCTTCACTACTGTCAAAATCCATCAGAGCCTGTTGCATTTTGCGCCCAGCATTACCGTTCAGCCGTTCAGTCATTTTATCTCTTATCTCTTATTATCAGTAAACGATAATTTCAGTGATTTTTTTTTCATTAATTTTTTTTAATCAATAATAAACGTTAATNGATAAAAGAGAGGTTCACTCACCTTGTATTTTTTGAAAAACCATACTTTTTTTACAATGACATATGAGTTAGAAATTTACAACTGAAACTCTAGCTATTCATAGCTGGTCTCAGATTTGAAATATGATATCTCTATCGCTTACAGAAAAATTATTCATATCGCCGCGCGTCAAAATATATGCAGTGAAATGTGAAAGATATTGCTAATCAGCTGAAAACTTAAAATCAGTACCACCTTATGTTCTACATTTGATCGATTTGTTTTTGTCGGCTTTATTTGGGTTAAGGGTATGTTGGTTCCTACATTTTCTGCAGTTAAGTATTGTCATAAAAATGCACCAAATCAGTCGTTGATGTTTTAAAAGCACAAAACAACCCAAATAAGACAAAAAAAAATTCGAAAATTTGGCGCTTTTTTCGCATTTTTTTCCAAGTATTTTTCTCAAAATTATGTTAAAAAATAACGTTTGTGTCAATTTGACCACTAAAACTTCAAAATATCGGGTTGACGTAAGCCAACTTTCTCTTCAGTGGTTTCTCAGCTTTCTTTTGAGCTTACTTCGAAAAACATCGAAGCACTTTTTTCTCCCGGAAATTTTTTCAAGTGACCTTGAAAACTTCATTTTTTGAGTTTGGGGTCGAAATTAAAATAAAAACGCTCCACAGAAGTTTATATTGTTTTGAGCTTTCCTTTTGGAAAATTGTATACTAATTATGCAAGTTATGTTAAAATTTAGGTTTAATTTCAAAATGTAACCTCAGAGTAGATAGAAATTCGGTTTTGGCTTAGGTCTTCCTGTTTCGCTAATGTGTCTGGGAGTGTATTCATGCAAAAAGTTTTGACACATGTGTTACGCAAGATGAAGGCTAGTTTACAAACTGGCTAATCTGAATTATATCCTCGAGGCCTTGTTTGACTAATATTTTATCGAGAAAATGTCAAATTAGGAACCACCATACCCTTAAATTGCCGTTTAATTCTTTCGAAAAATAATTTTTTGAAAAAATATTCTGTTTTCATTATTTTGAGTTTCATAAAAATCACTTGTGAAAAAATTATTCTTTGTATAAAACTGCTGAAAAATTAACCTATATCCTAAAAGACTTATTTGTTTTTTGTGAGAAAGAGAGCGTGGTCGACTCGAGCTGATGGCGCTCGAGATTAGCAAGAGAGCCCGGAAGAAAAGACTCGAGCAAAAAGAAATACTCGAACTATCTTTGGTTCATCGCCAACTATACTATACTAGACTTTAATTATTTCATCTCAAGAAATAAACGATAATTATTAATATTATTAATAAATGAATCCTAAAAAAATTTAAAATAATTGTAAAACCCTTAAACTATATTGCAAAACCAAGCATTCAATAACAGTTGAGGTTAAAAGTTTTTGAAATAGATGATTCTGCATTTTGAAGGTAAAGCATGATAAAAAATACGATATTAACTCCCGTAGTGTCTTTTGCACCATCCATGGTGCAATGGCCTTTAATCGCAATTTAGGACCCTTAATCACTGTATGAATGAAAATTTACAAATGATCGATCGACTATTTGAATTAAATGACGTTTGTTGCGTTTTTTTTCGAAATTTTTACTGTATTACAGTACTTATTTTTGCAAAAAAATTTAAATCATCAAGAAAAGCCTTTGAGCGGGACCAAAAAAAAAATTCTAAGACTTTTTCTCATTACATCATAGCCCCAAATGATCACGTGACCGTATATTCAAGGAATAAGGTTGGCCAAAATAGTACTGTTTTTTTTCCAAAATTACTTATATCAATTTTTGAAGGAAGTGAAGTGTTTTTTAGAAGTTTTTAAGGATTTTTCCCCATTACATCAAAGACCTAAAATGATACCGTGACCTTCAAATTAGGAAATAAGGTTTTGATGAAAGTTAACAAATAGTGCTCAAATTACGCCGAAAATTTTTTGGGCCAATAAACACATAATTTAAGAGTTTTGAACATAATAATATTTTCCAAACACGTCACGTGATCTTATTTTTCGAGGAATAGGATTTATCTATGACATATTCAAACCTTATTTTTGAATTATTTCGGTCACGTGATTTTATTCGGACTTTGATGTAATGAGAAAATGCCTTAACAAACGTTTAAGTTGACCCTGGAATTTTTTTTGACGTAATTTTGAGTACTTTTTCAAATCACTGTAGACCGTACTTCGCTGTTGCTCAAAATAGCTTCTTCCGACTGGATCTATCTCCGGTCCTGGATCAAACAGTAAAGGTTCTTCTATTTCTTCCTCTTCACTACTGTCAAAATCCATCAGAGCCTGTTGCATTTTTCACACAGCATTACTTCGGCGTTGCCGATCAATCATTTTATCTTCTTATTATCAGTAAACGATAATTTCAGTGATTTTTTTTTAATCATGATAAACGTTTAATTGATTGGTTTATTTCACGAATGTTTTTTTGCTACTAGTATTGGTTGAGACTCGCCCCCCAAGTCCATCGAGAACTTTTCTAGAATTTTTACTCGAAAATTGATAAATTATTTTTCGTGCGCGAGATAAATCCATAGTTTTAAAGAATAATATTTTACATGAGAATGTGTGATGAAAACATTCCATTTTTTTTGCAGCTGCAATACCCAAAATTGGTGGCGGTTTATTATTTGAAATATTAAAATGTCAAATTAACGCTAAATTCGTTTATTTATGCAGTTGTTTCGGAGAATCGGCAAAAATGAGAGAGTTTTTAATTTTCTATAACACATTGTTAACTTTTTAGAAACTTTTTGACAAATTGTTTTATATGGACTGTAGAGAATTCTTTGAATAATATAATTATCATTGAAAAAATATATCTTTGATAATGAATGTTCCGTTATAATGCTCAATTTAAGCGCTGCACCATAGTATGGTGCAAGACACTACGGGTCCAGAGATTGTCGGCCACTACGGGAGTTAAGATTTTCAAACCAAAGTAAATTTGTGGCACTCAAACACGTGTTTGTTTTTAACTCCTTCAACCTGTTGCGGGTAATCAATTTTTGAAATTATCGGTTTTCTGAGGCCAATATGGGAAAATTTCCGAAATTTTTTATTCCTAAAGAAATTAATTATAAATGTATCCTTGACGTTAAAGTCAATTAATTACCACCCATCAACCGTCCTGTCAAGAACTACATACATTTCCGATTGAAATGAACATAAGAAAATGAGCTGACTGAGATTCGAACCTTATGAATCCGGTTAAGAACGTTATTTACCGGTGAACCGGTGAAGGAAAAAAACAAAAAAATTTAGAGTGACACAATTTACATACTTGGATACACATAGCAAAAAACCGTTTGTTGATATTCAGGATGATCTCGTGAAAAAATGACTGAGTAGAGTGGGTTGAGTTAAAAAAAATAAGCTACCTGATATTTGGTAGCTAAATAAGCTGGAAATAATAAAAAACTATTTTTTCGCAAACATTTTTGAACCCGTGAAAAAATATCACTTTTAGTAGACAAATTCAAGGACTTTTTAAAATCGACAACAATTGCAAATCGTCACTCGTAATGTATTACAGTATATTGAGTTAATCTTTTTGCTGTTTTCATTCAAGCATTATCACTGTTTCCGTCAGAAAATTTAGTGACCGATCAAATAACAAATTCTTTGACATATGTTGCAATCGTGTGATTTGAGGCCACAGTTTTTGGTCATCACAAAGGATAATCTGCGAAATTTATAACCTAAAAATCTATTTATTATTTATTTAACCCTGGAATCAGAAAAAAAAGTTCCGCCAAAGGACCAGATCTATGATTCACAAGGTGAGGCAGACTTTTTACGGGTCTTATGAACTTAACTTCATACTTTACGCGATCATTTTTCAAATTACAGTTATTTTATACAATCCCCACCTACGCTCACACATTAAACTTTTGATTAGCTCCTTAAAAAACACTGAAACAGAGAAAAGATGCTGTAAATTGAAGGGTGAAAAACTATTCCTTCGAAAATTCGACGAAACTGGCGCTGAATGGCTTGCTTATTTGGGTCTGACACAATTAAGAATGGTTGCAAAATGAAGACAAGATAGTCTTTCAGTGTTTTTTTAATGAGGCTTTTTGAAATTTACATGTAAGTTAGCTTGTATGGGCGAGCGAGGCTGGATTGGTATAAAATAAACCTAATTCAAAAATGATCGCGTACAGTAAGTTCTAAAGTTTTCGAAAACCACAATTGCAAGTTTAAGCAAAAAAATCAATTATTCAAGAAACTTTGAAAAAAGAGGCTATTCACACAATCTAACCCCCTTACTCGTTATCGCTTCAAATAAATATTGAAAAGATTTTTAAGTCAATATATTTGCAGAATTATCCTTTGGGATGACCAAAAAATTGTAGCCGATCAAATCACCACGATTAGGGGTGTCACAGGTCAGTTTGGACGGAGAAAAATCAAGCATTTTGCAGTACTCCCATCCATGTTCTTGGTTAATTGGAGTAAAAAATTGGTTTATGACATTATTCGAATTTTAACTTCCTTGGTGTCTAAAATGGCCAAATAAAAAACCGGTCAACAGATTTTAACCGGCTTGTAAAAACCGGAAGTAGTCATAGAATTTAGGTGCAGGGGAAGCTATTAGTTTAACCCCTCACACCCAACGCCATCGGGGACGCGAGATTTTTTAAATCTTCAAAACGAGATAGAAAATAAGTAATCCACAGACTTTTCATGAAAATGTGTCATACGAGTTCGCAATTATCTTTCTAGAAATGGGTTTTAAAATTTGATACGCTAGCAGTTTCAAAGATATTTGTTCCTACTTTTTTTTATGATTTTCGCCCAATTCTTCGTAGAAAAATCTAGCGTAAATTACGACACATAAAATTAAAATTCTTGAGGGACTCAGAATTTAGGTGAAATCACCTGAGGCTACTCCTGGTTATTAATTATTTTTTTTTCTCGGGTCTTTATTGAGAGTTTTATTTTTTCTCAGTGATTTCTCTAAAATCGAAAAAATAAAAAAACTCTGAGTTTTTTGCTAATTATTTATTTCTGAAAAAAAAAGTTTAACATTTTAGATAAAATTGGATACGAAGCCAAAAGAGCACATTTTTTGAACCTTAGTGTAAACAACATTTTGTTATTTTCTCTAGTTTCTCAACGAATTAAACATTTTGATTATTGCCTCTTCATCCTTTCAATTTCATCTTCAGAATCACTAAGATCCTCGTCTGTGGATCTTCATTTAAGTAGTCGACAAATCTCAAGATCTTGTTTCGCGTATAATAAGGCATTTTACAAATTTAATTTTCATGTTTTTAATATATTTCTGTCGGATGATAAATGAGATTTATAAAAATTGTATTTTACGCATTCTAGGCAAAATACGACGATCAAATCTGTCAGCTGCTGCAAATCTAGCGAACATGATAGCATAGGTTCACGCCGAGTAGATCAAGCCTACAGCAGGCCGAAAAATGATTGTCCTCTTTTTTAAGTGGCTTGACATCTTGATCAAATACATTTATTTTTATCGCTCAAAAATACTTTACGATTTTTTTGAAATGTCTTTTTGGTACAGAGAAAATAGAAATTATCAATGTTGTATGCAATGGATAGAGATATTCACTTAGAGAAAAGATTCAGAAAGCCTAAAGTTTGCATTAATTTATAATTTTGCATATCACTTCTGGATAAATCTTTTTTGTTGGAAAAATTTAACTTTATTTTTCGGCTATATTGGACCTAAGATAATAAATTTTTGAAAAATTAAATGTTAAAATTTAAGTCTGACCTGATCTTAATAATGTGAAAATAATTTTTTACTTTTTCATTTCCAATGTCAGCGTATAAAGCCCTTCAGATTCGATGTCGAAAAACTATCATAAATTCATTAATTTTTTTTTATTTTTTGCGCTGCATTTGACGCTAAGGGGTTACGGAACTTTTTTTTCAGAACGAATTGAGATAAGGCTTTTTAAATAAGCAGACTTTATTTGAGTAGCCCCAGTGTTCTATTAATCTTTTTGTGACTCATATGTGATTTGTTGAAAAATGTATGGATTTTTCGCGATGAGGTACGCTGAAAACTAAACCTCTATTTTGTCTTGCTTTTATCGAGCACACACAATTTGAAATTATATAAAAACTATAAGCCTCCAATTTAAGTTATCCTTGATCTTGCGTCATTAAAAAATAATGAATATTTGTATGCATTTATTATTCCGCAATAACCGCCCAAGTGGCCGTCCCCGAAAAGGCCGTTTGGGTTGTGAGGGGAATTTAATGGTTTTGGGTGTGAGGGGTTAAGGAAATAAAACTTTGAAAATATATAGAAATTTTTTGAACATCGAAAATTTTTTTTCTTTATTTTTGGAAGCAACCAGCCACGAAAATACAAGCAACTAAAAATTAGCTTCCTATCACTTCTGAGTCTCGAGATACAGCCTCCGTCAGTTAAGCCCCCTTAAGGGATACTGTCGTGAATTTGATATTTCTCGATAAAAATAAAATTACAAGCCAACCCAGGGCGTCCGGTGATATTATTGAGATTAGCCCAATTTTTGTAGAACTAGCTTTAGCTTGCGTTCAAGATGTGCCAAATTTTTTATGCATTACACTCCACCACACATAAAGCAGACAAAGGAGGACCCAAGCCAAAATGATAAACTAATCTCCTCATAGGTTTTATTGTTGCAAATTGGAGCTGAAATTTGACATAACTTGTAAAAATGGTAGACCAAAAATAAACTCGATCAGTTTTTCTAATTTCGCTCTGAGTTTTTCTAAAATGTGAAAAAACCAGCCGCTTTTTTGGCAATTATTTGTCGGAAAAACTATCTCCTCGAGGAAAAATTATAAAATCCTTCATTTTTTTTACTTTAAGCTAGCTTATACAAATACAAACAATTAAACTCGAGCCTTTTTTTGCGATTTCGACCCTAATTCGAAATATGATTTTTTAAGGACCCACGAGAAAATTTTCGAAAAAAAGTGCTTTGATTTTTTTGGTAAGTAGGCCTCAAAAGGAAAAGCTACTGAAACATGATTAGAAAGTTGGGGCTTACGTCAAGTTGATATTTTGACAAGTTTTAGTGGTTAAATTAAAGCAAACGTTATTTTTGAACTTAATTTTGAAAAAAATACTGATTCAATTGGTCGGTTGATCACTTGGTTATCACCCCGGGTCATGTTGGGCATTTATATTTCCCTAAGGCCTCATAAAAACCAGCGACCAGTACCCCCTTAAGGTTCATTTAAAGGTCAAGTTAGAACATTTTTTCATTTTTGGTGCTAGAAACTTATATTTTCTAGAGACTGAGTAATTTTTTAATTATATTTTTATATTAAATTTGTATCCAAATAAATGAGAAATTTTTGTGAGGTGCAAAAATGTCCCCAAAACTGCTTTCAAGGTGGGTATGAGCACAGAAAAATGTTTATTCATTTTTTTTTTCAAGTGTTCATAAAAAAAACCCGGCAGAAAATCGGTGAAAAAACCACTGCCAAAAATAGTAGCGGCCTCGGATTTATATATGTTGGGCGTGAGATATTATTTTTAGTCACAATATTGTTTTTTTTTGTTGATAAAAATAAAAATGGGTTGACATTGACATTTTCATTGCTCAAAATTTAACAATCAGAATTGACTATAAAGGAGTTCCAAAAAAATGCGCATAAGCTAAATTTTTTGAGACGGTATACGAAAGTTATGAAGACACAGAAAATCTTTGAATGTTGAGAAAATTAACAGATTTTAGTCGAATGTGAGAAATTTAAATTTGTGCTTGAATTTTAATCAAGATTGTTGAATTTTAATGAAAATTGTCGAATTTTGATGAAAATTGTCAAATTAAGTACTCTATCACCATTCATATAAAGTTTGAAAGAGTAAATTTGGAAAATTCAATCTTGGAAAATGACCAAAAAAATTTGGCGATGATTGGCACATCGGCATAGCGGCACATTTCAGCGATATTGACACTTGAATTATTTAAAAGCCAAAAGAGCCGAAATATAAGGTCCGTCGATTTATTCAATCTAGAAAAATTTCAAGAATTTTTTTTTTAAGATTGAAAAGTCAAAGTGGAACTCAATGAAACAAAAATAGCGTCAACGAGAGTTCAACTTTAAAAGTACAGGACAATTAGAAGGAAAATTTATGACTTAGAAAAATAGGAAATTTTGAAAATTTTTTACATCGAAAATTTTTTTGAATTGCAAACCGATAACAAAAAATGAGAATGCGTTATAAAAATTAGCTTATCATACCATGTACTGAGAGCCGAATTAAAACCCGCGTGGGGTACGTCGATTTATCAAATCTAAGAAAAATATACAGAATTTTTTTTCGAAAATTACAAAATGTTTTTATTTCATTTTTTAAGTGCATTTCTTAAAAAACTCGAAAAAAATAAAAAACAACTCAGTTTTTGCTAATTAATTATTATGTTGAAAAAAAAGTTAATTTTTAGATAAATGATACGAAGCCACAAAGACGCACATTTTTTTCGAACACTTAGTGTACTTTTAGTTGACCTTAGATATGTACCTTATTGTACCTAGTCACTTTCTCTCACAGTGATTTCTCTAAAAAGCCGAAAAAATAAAAAACTCGTAGTTTGACTAATTATTATAATTTTGAAAAAAAAAGTTAATTTATTAGATAAATTGGGATACGAAGCCACGAAAGAGCACATTTTTTTGAACCTTAAGTGTAAACAACATTTTTTTATTCTTCAGTATCGTTCAACGCAATAAGACATTATCTGATTATTAGCCTCTATCAGTTCCATTTCAATATTCATCTTCAGAATCATAAGAATCCTTCAGTCTGTGATCTATCATTTACAGTAGTCGACGCAAAATTATTCAAGATGTGTTTCAGTAAATAATAAGGATTTTAAAAATTTTGAATTCATGGTTTTTTAATTATGATTCTGTCGGAATATGAATAAATGAGTTAATAATAAAAAATATGTATTTTACGCCATCAGAGGCAAAATACGACGTCAAAATATCTTGTCAAGCTGCTGCAAAATCTAAACGCGCGGCGATATGAATAATTTTTCTGTAAGCGATAGAGATATCATATTTCAAATCTGAGACCAGCTATGAATAGCTAGAGTTTCAGTTGTAAATTTCTAACTCATATGTCATTGTAAAAAAAGTATGGTTTTTCAAAAAATACAAGGTGAGTGAACCTCTCTTTTATCTCGCAGTTATCTAGTTAACAAACTTTGAAATTATGAAAATTTTACTTGTTATTCACTTAATCTATCTTTGATCTCAATCAGTGACAAATAAGTAAATTGATAGCTTTTCCAGTTTTTCCGTGATCAGCGCTCAAAGTAGTGCATTAAGATAGGCTTTTGGGTGTGAGGCGAAGTTCTCGTTTCGGGGTGTGAGTTTCTGGAGGTTAAGGGGGTACTGGTCGCTGGTTTTATAAGGTCTTTAGGACTGAAATAATGCTCAACATTGATTTGGGGTGATAACAAAGTTAACTACCGACCAAATTATACAAATAAAAATTTCGAAATTTTCGCAGTTTTTCGATTTTTTTCTCAGAATTTTTTTTTTAATGAAGTTCAAAAATAACGTTTGCTTTAATTTAACTACTAAAACTTCAAAATATCACCTTGACGTTAGCCAACTTTCTAATCAGTGTTTTTGTGACTTTCTTTTGAGCTTACTTTCGAAAAAATCGAAGCATATTTTTTTTGGAAATTTTTTCACGTGACCTTCAAAATTTTATATTTTGAGTTTGTTGTCGAAATTTGAAAAAAAAGCTTCTAGAAGAGTTTATTTTTGTTCAATGCTAATGTTTGCTTGAATTTGGGTGGATTTCAAAATATAACCTAGGAGGAGATAGATTTTTGATGAGAAAAATGCCAAAAATCGCAAAAATTCGGTAGTTTTCTGCTATTTCAAGAAAAAATAAAGTCATTTTTGAAAAAAACGCTCCCAGAGGACCTAAGTTTAGATATAACACGGGGTTTGTTAAGATTTGAGCTGATTTCAAAATAAACCCTGGGAGAAGATAGATTTTGAAATTTGGTCGAGGGCCACCTTGTACTGGTAACGTATCTCAGAGTGTATCGGAACAAAAAGTTATTGACTAATAATTTTGACAAGATTAAGGCTAGATCTACAACATGGCTAATCTTAATTGTCCCATAGTTTCTCTGTTAGGCTGATTTCTCACCCAGAAAAGTCAATTCCAGCGACTAGTACCCCCTTAAGAGCCCACTGAAGGACCTTTCTATTTTTCAAACTATTGAGAAATGATTTTGTACAATCAAATCTAAGGGCACCGCTAGAAGCGTGGACATAATGGTGGGTTTTGACTGGCTGTGTCATCAAAATGATAGGACGCTGCGCTCTGAGTTGATTCTATAAAATACGACGTGAGAAAGATATATTTATTGAGATTGTAAAGACTAATTAAATTGATACATATGACATTATTTTTATGTTGTAATATATTGTTTTAATATGTATTTTCTTTATTACAATTTTAAATATATTGTATTTTTTTTATTATTTTTATAATGTCATTTTTAACAGAAATATTGATATTTCCAGACGAATGTCCGTTTTTTTCATTGTGTTTATGAATATTTTCCCTGCATATGAAGGTAAAGTTTTTTGTGTATGGTGTTATTTGTCTTTTTTAGCAGTTTATTTTCTATTGAAACAATTTTGTTGATTGTTGTTTTTCATTCGTTGTATTTTTAATCTTTCAGCTCGGCTTTGTTTTTTATACTTATGATGTTGTATAACATCATTTAGTATTTACTGAAAGATTATTTGAATCGTCCTCGAGTTTTGTTTGTAACTGGCCTGTGATTTCTCGCATTTTTTATACATTGAATATCTTTCCTGGCCGGGCTCCTAAGATGATAAAATATTGACATCTGGATATGAGGAGATTTTTCATTTCTTTGTAGAGTTTTGCTAACTCTTCTACATTTCCGTCTTATTGTATCTATGCGTGAAGCCGAAAATATCATGACACCGTAGTTAAGCCGTTTGTACCTCATCTTATGTTTGGAGAAGTTTTTGCAAAAATTAGAGCAAAATTACCTAAAGTTTTGAACTGACTTATTTGAGCTTACTTATGAGAGCAAAATTATCTAAAGTTTTGAAGTTACTTTGCGGTTGGTTCATAGTTGCCGCATTTTAAGGTCAAAAACTGGATTGAGTCCTAAGCATACTAAAAACTATACGACAAAATATAATTTGCTCTTGAAATATTTAACAAAACTCTCACACTTGACCTATGATCGAAAGTCGCTAATTTGAATCTTAAAATTATTGAGTTTTTGCTCGAAACTTAAAAAACGGCATAGCAAACACGCTATTTAGGAAAACTTAACCTTAAATTTAGGAAAGTTCAAATCTTTCCGGGTCCAAACCTAATTTATAGACCATAAATTATGGTAAATAAAGCTAAATTTAACAGAAAATTGACCCTGATAACAAAATCTTGAATTTTTTGAAAATTTAAATATACTCAATTTTTTTATCTCAATTTTTTATAATACCTTTCACACTGGCCTCTGTTGAGTTGCATTGGTCCATCATGTTCGGGTTAGTGCGTGAGCTCGATGGTAATAACACACTAATATTTATCAACTTAATTTATTAAAAAAGAGTATCCTATTATTGAGCCTACGTGACTTAAAATGAATATTGAGCTGATTTGCGCAGAATATAAGGGGCTAAAGTCACAAGTTGTTCGGTCGCGAGAATGTACTCAACCAACAGGGTAGGAGCAGATAAGCTGAAGGACACGTGTAAAGGTATAGAATTCAGTTAAAGTGATGAAATTCCTTAAAATACGCGTCATTATTTTAACGACTTTTTACCCAGAAGTATAGATTACAGTAGTTGTGAATATCGGTATTTGCCGATACAAGTACGTGAATTAAGTTCCAAATTGTT
>SCLH01001014.1:108118-152520 GCA_004367855.1 Oikopleura vanhoeffeni | reverse complement strand
ATATATCGCTGTAAATTTGCTACTTGACGTTTCTTTGGTTATTATTTATATCTCCCTTTTACACTTTTGTAAATATCCCGGCCTTGATTAGGACACGTAGTGTGTTTTTAGTAGTAGGGCCGGGATATTCACAAAACTGTGAATAGGGGATATATGAAAGTATACATGGTAAGGTTGGAACACCAATGTGCATTTCGCATAAAAAATTAAATTCATATACATTCGTATGTAGTTTATTGTTGAGAAATGAAAAAAAATATGTTTGAAAATAAAATATATCTTTAAAATCAGTTGTCACCCTGTTAAAAACTTAAAGCCGTTTCAGAAATTGCCTATTTCGAAAAAAATTTCAAGAAAAATGTCGAACTTATTGACAGGCAAAATAATGACAGGCATTGAAGCATCCTTATTTTTCTGAACGTTATTTCACCTAAATAATGAGTCCACAAATCCTGCACTTTTTCTATTGAGTTTGTATGAACGTCAACACGAAAACTATATTTCTCGCCTGATTTTCAGGTCATGATATGCTTTAACTTGTCTTCTCGTAATCAATTATCAAGAAATTAATTTCTGAATTTATCAAAATTGCGATCAGCAACTACGTTAATAACAAATTAAGTTGTTAATTAATCAAAGGGGTTTCCACGCAAAATCCCTATTCAGATAGACGAAGTTTGTTAAACCAGGAAAATAATTAAGTTTTCAGATTTGAAATTCGTGCTTCACTGGATAATGATTTCAACTCGTCAAATGCACTGATTGACCAATTATCTGAATACCACAAATAAGCTACTTCATCGAAACATATAATAAGTTCATTTTTTGGATAGCCCCAAACGGATTATTCAGTCATACGATCTTTCTGATATTTTGGGTCCTTAAATAACTTTTACTTTCATTTTGTCATAAATTTAATCTCACACCGTTGAGAGTGTCATATAACATGCTTCTGATATCATTTAATGGCCTAGGTAAAATTTAGCCAAAACATGTGCACATGTACGGTTTGAAATCAAGAATTTAATAAAACTATCAAGAATGAAATATGACACCGATGAAACGTCATATTACATGATTTTTTTGTATTTTGATTGCATAATTGAACTCACGCCGAAATATGGTTGAAGGTAACGTTCTACGTAAGAAATTGAAACAAATTATAAAAATGAAATATAAAACCGTTAAGCTTTTTATTTATATTGTTTCAGAACTGACCGTCTCTAAAGCATTAATTCAGTTCGATAATTTTGACCTTATCGAGTCAATTCCGAGAAAAAATATTATTATGATTTTTTTTTATTATTAAAATTTACTCATCTTTGATTTTTATCCTCCTTTTCGAATTGTTTATATGAACTCTTCTTCCTAAAAAATACCACGGCAAAGAAATTTGAAAGTCCGATAAGATTCTTGAGTCCAATTAACGCTTGTGAGCACAGAGCCAATTTATTGGCTCAAGTATATTAAAAATTATTCAAAAACGCCAAAAAAGAATCGTAAAATCGTTTTTCTCTATCACATTATTAAGAGTTATATTTGAGACTATATTACCATGAAACATGAAATGTACAGTTGCAAATGATGGAACAGAAAAAGTCGACCGGAAATGACTTCTCCGTTCATTACCTCGAGCTCAGAAACATTGTGATTAATCATCAGGCGACAAGAATTTTGAGGGCCGTTGGTCAAGCACAGCAAAAACTAATGCCGAAGTCTGCCCGATTAGTCTGACGGTCAGCTGTTGCGTATTTCATAATGATTAATTTGCGTTTTTATAATGATTAATTTTGAGGATTTAAGCTTGATAAATGTCATTTTCAGCTCAGCTACAATACTAATTTTGAATAAGAATTTTGCAGGGGTGATCCGTTGACAAGGGATGTTTCTAATCTCCTTCCTCAGCTGTCTTTCTTCGAAAAATGGTAATTTATCAATTGATGATTTCGTCAAGGGGGTTTGTAAAAAGCCACCCTTTTAAAAACGCTCCCGGGCAAACTTCTAAACTCTAGACCTCACTTAATTCATGATTTATTAAAAAATTAATTTTCAAAAATATAACTATAATTTCCGATAGAGAAAAATGGAATATTCTAGAGTTTCCTTGAGCGCTCCGAGTCCTAGAGTTTCGACAAGTTCCTGTTATGTACCAGGCGGAGTATACATTTTTGATAGACAAATTTTGTCCTTTTTTTTTGAAATGCCTATTTTTCCGTATTCAAAATGCCTGGGCGGAAATCAACAGTAACGATAATTTCATTCTTTTACTCATTATTCACGAATATTAGACAACTTTATAAACAATTTGTATTTTTGCGACATGATGTTTTTTATTGCACATAATTTTACAAATTTTTCGTCCACGCATTTTTCATAGCAAAAATACGGAAAAAAAACTTGACATAAATTTTCCTGACCAAAAATGTATACTCCTACCAGGTTCGAGGACTTCTGGGAGTTGTCCAAGGCCATATGAAGGTTATAATAAACATGTTATCACTGGATATGACGACGATTATAGGTACGTGGATATTTAAGTCACAGTACGTGTCCCTTCATAAACACTTAAAAAACATCAGTTGATCGCTGATCAGCTTTCGTTTCGAATTCAAGGTTATGTTTCAAAGTAAGAAATCGATGTTTTCTCATTTTTGGCTGTAATTTTTTCAAACATTAAAAAAAATTTTATTATTTTTTACTTCATTTTGACTCTTATTTGATATAAAACTGAGATAAAAACAAAACCGTCGTTGCCGAATTTTCCTACTAATGAGCGTCATTGGCTAACAGCTTTGACTCCGAATTATTTGCTCATTGGTCTAAAAATGCCGCACCGAACTTCCTGCTCATCTCGTGTGTGAGAAAAGCCACCGCATGGCGATGTTCCAAATAACATCTTGAATGTCAGAATGGAATCGGAATAAATCATGTTTCCGCATTTTGTATCATTCAAATATTTGAGATCGTAAATTATTGGGTACAAGCGGGTACAAGCAAATTATTAAGGGGAAGCGAAATCTCCGGTTCAATATCGCCGAAAAAACCTACGCAATTTACAATTTTTGGCCAAAATACTTTCAGTGCCCATATCGCCAAATATGCCAATATCGTTTAATTGCGTGGGCGGTTGAGGTTTTTGTTTCAAAAACATTTCGGTGCGTAAATTTTCAATAGGGCGAATTTCTGAAGATTCGTTTTCCTCAATTGAACACATTTTAAACTCCCTATTGAATTTGAAATTTTGTTAAATTATGACTTTATTTAGCACGCCTGCGAATTTTCAATATTTAAACAAAGAACTAAATTTTTGTCTCCGTATCGCCGAAAGTGCAAGTTTCGCCAAAAATTCCCGATATCACCGAAAACCTTGTAGGGCCTCCCCCTAAAAATTTTTAAATCAAACTTTGACTTATTATGCCACTTCATGAATATTGTGATATTTTTGAGATAAAGATCTAAGAGTCTTAGACTAAGGCCCTTGTTAGCTTAAAACTCTAAAGATATATATTTCAAAAACAATTAGTGCACTTTTAATATTTTTACCCAAGGTAATTAATGATCAAATTCTTAGATTAGAATAAGGAATAACAATGTACTTTTCATAGTTTATGTCAGCTTAAAAATGACAGTAATTTCCCAATTTCCGTTAAAATGTCTGAAAGAAATTATTGAGTGATTAATATAAAGGATTATAGCAAAATGTATCATTAAACCACCGATTGAACAAGGGCCTTGAAATTACCCAAGCACGACAGAACATAATTTCACGATTTATTATTTTACGTTAATATTTTTATATCACATAATCTATTAATACAATAAAAAGTTCAATTCGAATTAACCACTGTCGGTTATTTAAGTGATTAAAAAACTGATCATATAACTGAAATATAAAATTAAAAGGACTGAAAATATCCTTGGAAAATATAAAACTGGGCAGAAAAAAAATGGGGAATCCCTATATTGCCAGCCCGATATTGTCGAATTTGCCTATATCACCGTAAAAACCGAAGAAATAACACTATTTGAACACCCACGCAATTTGTGGTTAAAATTACATATAACTTGGAGTGCGTCATGAATGTTCGCAATTTTATTTTTATGTTTTTTTTCCTTGGAATTTTGACAGTTTGAAACAAACTGATGGTATTAACCTGATGAATCAAAATTTATCGATATTCATAAATCAAAGTTCGTTTTGGAACACAACAAAATTCTAAAATTAGGATTTCGATAGTAACAGCTTTTCGTTAACTCCTCAGCTATTCACTTATATAGGTTTGAAATGTTTAACCTGATAATTTTCTTAACGTCAAAACTCATGGAAGAATAGGAATTTTACAACAAAATATCACTCAAATTTGAAGCTCGTTCCTGATTGGTCGAGCAACCAGTGATCTTATAATTCCGGGTGAGATTTTTTTTTTACAAATGACATAATATTTAACTTCAGAGCTCACCAATGTGTAGTCTTCAAGATATTTGGCCTCAAAAAACACGAAATCGTCTTTTGTCATGAAGGGTACCCGCTAAAATGATAATTTCATGGATGACATTTTCTGATGGCAATTTCGAACTGACCGAAACCGTTTAAAATTATATAGCGGAAAGCAAAATTAAAAAAAAACAATAAATCCGATCAAAAGTAGTCAAAAAAGCAAGGCACAAACATTGAAAAGAAATTCAAAATATTTATGTTGACTTTGACGAACAAGTAAAATTGATTCGTTTTATATTGTGAGCTTAAATAAATATAATTATTTTGAAAGTTTGTTTTCTAACATTTCGGAATTGTCTCATAATTCTCATTTATCACAAATTGGCATATTTCGAAAGATATTGTAATATTTTTTATCGATCAACTGACAGCATCTGCGTTCAAATCTACGATTCCACATATAATTTTAATCTATTGTTCTGATCGCCATATAAGAAGACATAATAATCTTGAATTGTTTTCGTGCTGCGATGTAATTATCAGTGAATCACAAAAATTATGTGAGAAATTATTCAAACATTAAGGCTAAAAACTTTTTTAGTGGGTAAAATGGCATTTTTAGCTTTAAATTGACGATTGAAGTAGCCAACAATTTAACGGATAGAAAATAAAATTTTAAGACGAATAAAAAACTGACCATATCCCCTTATTGCCCTATCGTAAAGATTTGATCCCTCAAAAACACGGGGTTGTTAAAATAACTTTGTTTTCAAAAACGACTTGGCCGATCAGGTTCTTAGATAGGTCAAACTGTGCACAAATATCTAGTGAATAATACAAAATAAAAGTTGGTCCAAATAAGACCATTGTTTCTATTTTTTCTCAGACCTTCGCTTCTATTTTAAAAAAACCTAATAATTAAGCATTTCAGTAATCTAGAGAAAAAACCGAAAGCATTGGTCCAATAAAAAACAATTTTCAATTTTTATTTTGATTAGATAATTGTGCTCAGTTTGAGCCATCTAAAAACTTAATCGGATGACTCGTTTTCAAATGACGCGTCGTTATCTCATCCCCGAATTTTTGAAGGATGAAATCTCTACGACAGAGCAATAAGGAGATATTATGTCCGCCAAAAATCAATTGCGTTCTAAGTCGTTCCGCCTACGCATTTATTCATCAAAAATTTTTCAAACTAACCGAAATTTTTTTCAAAAAACAAAATTTTGTATGTGATTTATCGCTTAATGTTTTTGTGACGCGATCCGTGTGATAACAACATAAATTGAACGATAAGTTTTTTTCTTCAATACTCAAATTGTGACTACTGAGTGGCTCCAAAAAAAATTTATGGTCCGAACCTTTTTTTTCAGAAAATTTTACCTTTTTAAGTCAGAGAATCTGTGCTGAGATGTTTTCTTGCAGATAAATTTCTCGATACTGATCCTGAACATGAGTGATGGAACACTGATGTTAAAATATTTTCAATATTTCACCTAAATTTAAAGACAAAAAAATCTTAGCTGTCAAGATAAAATTCGATAAAATTTGTCAAAAAATGATAACATATATTAAGGAGAATTTCGTCTGATATGCAAAGAGGTTACCAATGGCATCCTCATGATAACCATGATATAAGAAGACATACAAAAGTTCTACCTAATACCCCAAAAACTGTTGTCTGTTTCAAGGTAAACTAATCAAAATTTAGAAAATAAAACCGTAGATCGAGATCACTGTTAAACTGCTTGACAAAATGTTCATAAAATAAGACGAAATATTTTGTTTTTAAAAATCAGGCAGAAATACTTTGATTGACTGATTAAAAACGACTCAAGCCTGAATCTAAAATATATTACTAGTGCTGCTGTCTATAATTTATTTTTAAGAGGTACTCAACTGGTTTTTATTTCTGCTAAAGGACATTGTTAATGCACCAATTGGCCTCAGGAAGGCAAGCAACTGCCTTTCCGATCATATCATAAAAAAGTTTTCGAATTTTCTCAAAATTTTGAATTTTTTGGAGTTTTTTAAGCACAGGTGAGATTTTTCCAAATTTTCGTTAGCAAAATTGCCAAAATTTTCATAAGCTTATTTTTTCAAATTGTGCTTATCAATCTCTCCTTAGGTTATTTGATTTGAGAGCAGAACAAGATATTGACAAACGAATTCTTGCATTCATCAGCCAATGGATAAATAAATTACTATATATTTTAATTTATAACTCGATGTCCGGTGATGTCGGAAATTGAGCGTCTTGATGTCTGTTATGCCAAAATCGCACATTCTCCGAGGCCAATAATTTGGCTATTCTCGCCTTTTTTCAGACTTTTTTGGAATTTTCTAGTTATTTGACACCCCTTAGTTTTCTCGTGAAAAACTACAGAGGTAGACATATTTTCAAATAAACAAGTCTTATGTGCAGTTTATCAGAACCAAACTTTTAAAGTTCGACCGGTCAATTTCTGGTATGACCGAACGTCGAGTGAAAAATTAAAAAAAAAATTGTATTTATTTATTTTTGGCTGTTGGGTGCGAGAATCGAAATATCTCGTCCCGTTCTTAAATTGCAGCGGAAAAACTACTGGGATTAACTAAATAAAAAGTTCGCTTAGATATCTTAGCCGATATTTTTTCATACACAATAATTTTTTACCTGAAAATAAGCAGACCCTTTTTTCGGTTTTTCACTTATATTTTTATGGAAACGAAGTGTTTTATAAATTATCTTATTAGAAGGACGGACAAAAAACGTAGGCCATTTTTTTAAATTGTCGTTTGAGAGAGTGTTCTCATATACAGAAACTACAGTTTATGTTATCGACTACAGTAATTGGCTTAAAACTGCAATTTTTCAGCTAAACGTACTGAAAATGACTCTCATGTCATTTTCTACTGTGATATTATTTCAGTAAATTCTGAGTTTTAGGGCTTAAACTTTGACCGGAATACCAAGAAATTGACGGTCAATCGGGAAACAAATGGATTCGGTGTCGAACCTTCTCATAGACCAAAAACGGTTTTTCAGACTCCAAGTGGGAAAAAAATTCGCAAAGATCCGATCGTCGAAGTTCAACCAAAATCACCTGAAAACCCACTGAGACCACGCTTAGATGATATTCAAAATATGGCAATGCATTCGAGGTATTGGCTTTTTATGTGTAGATTACATTAACTTATAAGTATTTTTAAAATCTTAAAGAGATTTAAAGGCAAATTCGAAGACAGTGATAAATTGCTTTTCCGCGTTATGAAATTCAAATTTCAGACTAATTGACCAAAGAAGAACAATGCAATTGATTTTAAGAACATATTTAAACTAGTTTTTGGGAAAATGTCCTTTTTAATATAGTTTCTAAGATAAAAAATGGAAAAATTAATCAATTTTATTGTGTTATTTTCCTCTGAAGTCTGATGACTCATCAGTGATGAGTCCTCCCCGAAATGCAAATGATTTGAACACTCAATATATTAAAGAGTCTTTTTGGTTGAAAAAACAAATATTCTGTTTCAAAAAATAATAACTTGATTTGTGAATATACGGTATGAATCATACCGTATAATATATAAGATTATTATCTAAAATGCCTATAAAATTTAAAATATATCTGATCATTTGATATTTTTTCGAGCTGATAGTTTTGACTGATAAATTATCAGTGATTATGTATATTAAAGCATACAGGATATTTAAATGTTGAATGATTTTGTGAAACATAATATCATAATATTATAACATAATATCANCAAGTGGGAAAAAAATTCGCAAAGATCCGATCGTCGAAGTTCAACCAAAATCACCTGAAAACCCACTGAGACCACGCTTAGATGATATTCAAAATATGGCAATGCATTCGAGGTATTGGCTTTTTATGTGTAGATTACATTAACTTATAAGTATTTTTAAAATCTTAAAGAGATTTTAAGGCAAATTCGAAGACAGTGATAAATTGCTTTTCCGCGATATGAAATTCAAATTTCAGACTAATTGACCAAAGAAGAACAATGCAATTGATTTTGAGAACATATTTAAACTAGTTTTTTGGAAATGTCTTTTTTAATATAGTTTTTAAGATAAAAAAATGAAAAAAATAAATCAATTTTCTTATGTTATTTTCCTCTCAAATCTGATGAGTCCTCCCCGAAATGCAAACGATTTAAACACTCAATATATTAAGAGAATATTTAAAGAGTCTCTTTAGTTAAAAAAACGAATATCCTGTTTCAAAAAATAATAACTTGATTTGTGAATATACGGTATAAATCATACCGGATAATATATAAAATTTTTATATAAAATGCCTATAAAATTTAAAATAATATCTGACCGTTTTGACATATTTTTTTCGAGCTGATAGTTTTGACTGATAAATATCATCTGAATTATGTATATTAAAGCAGACAGGATATTAAAATGTTGAATGATTTTGTTTAACATAATATCAATCAAATTGTAAGAATATTCTTATTAGTTGCTTTAAAAAATTTATTATTACATATGCAAATAATATAATGACATATAACATCATATAATCGTCTGCGGCGTTATTTTTAATACCGTGAAGTTGATGGAAATTGGTTAAAGGTAGTCTTTTTTATTTATGAGTTATTAAAATCTAGAAAAGGTGAAAGTTTGAGACATGAGCCAGCTCAGAAAGCATGATGCTTTTCATTATAAAATGAAATCTTTTTCGAAAAATTAAATTGAATTATTGAATAAAGCGCTAAAAAAGAACAATTTATTCATAATGGCTGTTTGTGGCGCCAAAAATCCGAGAAAATTAGCAAGAATCTAATTGAGTCGAAAAGACATTATTTTTTAGTATTCATTAAATAAAATATCATTTTTTTTCAAAAGTCATTTCACCTCAACTGCATTGTACAATGAGTTGAGATGCAAAAAAACTGTATTTAACGTTCGAATTTCTGAAATTTTTTTGAAATAAGTGCGGATCATTAAAAAGCCTTATTTTTGACAATCAAATTATGGAAGTATGATCTCTATCAACACTTGTGCTTATGGCGATGATTTACCGGGGCCAAGAAGATCTGTTTTCGCGCGATCAACGATGGATTTGAGAAAAGAAACCCCGAAAATAGCAAAAAATCGTAACAGACCACCAAGTTATGGTTCGAAGAAGCTTTTTTGAAGGAATTTTTTGTCCGACGTTTGCGTATAAAAATAATTTTCGTTTTGTACGTCTTTTTGAAAAGCAACCGAAAAACGTTCGAGCGGCTAAAAATTTCTGAGTTAAAAAATCATTATAGTTTTAGATTTAACAGAAATACACTTATTTTGTCCTTATTGACGTAGTCCTTTTAGACACATTTTACAGTGATTTGATAATCATGTATTTGATGTGTAATTTGACACCCTTCAATCAATCATAAACCAAAAATGACTCTTTTGAACCCGAGGATAAGTTCTATGGCTAATAAGACAAAACGTATATTATCGCCAGACCAGATGTCCCCGAATGTTAGCCGGAAGATGAGTCGATCTACATTCATGGGTAGCCCTACTTCTTTTGCGGGCTGGCTCGATGACGAGTTTGACACGGATGAGAACAAATATAAACGGAAACAGTCATATTATGTGAGAACCGTTAAATTAAATATAATACATTTTCGGGACAAACTTTTTAAACAAAAATAATATCATATCACAAAAATTAAACAAAAAACGAACTTTTAACAAAAAAAATTTTTTAAACAAAAAACATCTTATTTGACAAAAAAATTGAGAAGCAGATCAATTAAATTTTTAATTGCAAAACAAATTTAGCTTAAAAAATTTTTTTGTCCGTATATGTTTTTGTTAAAAGATGCTTTTTTGTCAAAATTACTTTTGAAAATTTTGTAGACAGATCATTTGTTAAAAAAAATTTCCTCTTCCTGCCGTGATTTTAAACTTTCTGAATCAAAATTTGAGAAAATCTGGAGATACTTCTACGAAATTTTCAGCTTAACCTTGGCTTTAAATTAAGTTTTATAATATGTTAGGTTTGCAAAACTTACCGATAGTGAAATTAACAAATAAATATATTTGAACTATATATTATGAACTATATGTTTGATAACAAAAACATTGATTCGAATCGAAAATTTTACTAAAACATAATCTGATGATCAAATGACGAAATTTTTGGCAAGTTTTTCTTGACTATTTTTTTTTCTTAACAATGCATGCGCTCTTAAACTTTTATTCATTGATCTATAAATACACACGAGTTTCTATAAATAATTGAGTGTTGAAAGAAGTTAAAAAATTATGGTGAAATTTATGGTCAGTGAAAGTAACCTCAGCTTTCGTGCCTAATAAAAATAACACACTATTTAATTTTCATTGATGAGAGTTCTCATCAAAATATACTTTCAAAATAATAAATTAGATTTAGCAACAACTTCATCGGCTTGAAAATTACTTTCCAAAACGATTTAGCGCCTACTGAGCAAAAGACAATGACTTAAATAAAAAATATTAAACATCATTTTATTTTAATTATATGGATTAGGGGCCCTCAGTTGAAAGATCGTGACTAGTTGAATGATACAAACAACGCGGGATACTAGCACACAATCAAAACCCTGGATTTCAAAGTAGGCCGATTTCATAAGTCAGATTTAAGCAGATCCAGCTAATCAAATGCTCGTATTCCACATTTTAAAATAGTCACGATCTACCGAGGAGAGGCCTCGAATCGATATATTTATATCGAAATCAAAATTTTGATCGTTATTAACAAAATATATCTTTCATGAAATCAACGGCTTGAAATTTTTAAATCAGATAAAATTTAGTTTTCCTTATTATAACTTCCAAAAGCTTCCATGAACTTTTACGTCACCATATTTTCGTCGCAAAAATTATGAATTAGAGTATAAACAATTGCACTAAAAAATTAATTTTATGAACGTTGAAAAAATGTGAAAATTTCTGAAATATTTTTAAAAATTTAAGATCAAAACTCACAAAAAATGTTTTATCAATAACGAGGCTTCTTGAAGATTTTTAACCAATGTGGTGTTATGAAAAACAAAAATAAATATTAATCTCGATGAGATATTTTTTATGAATTCAAGATAACAAATAAAGAAAATGTTGGAAATGTCATATAAATATAATCAGGATTAATTTTTTTACTTCTTGTTTCACTCTGGGGTGACACGCAATTGCGAGCGCTGATTTGACATTTTTATGTTGAATAAATTTTTGCCAAATCAGCGCCTTTGTGTTAATAAATTTTATATAAATTATTATAAAATATATAAATAAGTTTATAAATAGTTTATAAATAGTTTATAAATAATAATTGATTATATTAAGCAACAAGCTGATGAAGATCTCGAAAATTGCTTTCCGAAACGAGTGAGCGCGTACCATGCAACAGACAATGATTTGAATAAGAAAAATATTCTACTCAAAATGCCAAAAATGATACCAATGTGGATCAACCTGACAAAATTATATTTATCGAAATTGAACCTACATGAATTGCCGGAAAATTTTGGTGCATTACAAGTAAATATAGTAGAAATTTTATATAGGGATATCAAAAGAGATCAGATTTAAAAAATAATTCGGATCCCTGGTGTCAACTTTTATAACTTAATATCCAATCTGGGAAGAGAGCTCATTTTAAGTAATTGTTACTCAAATTTTGGTTGGATTAAGTGACAAAGTGCCCTCTAAGAGGGCCCTTCTTCCCAAATTTGAGATGTACAACTTAGACTGAAATCATTATACCATGAAATATTGAAAATGAAATATGCTTGTTGTTCTGAACTCTTTTTTCTTTATGATATCTCCGAAAACTTCAAATCAGTCATATGAAAAATGACGTAAGTTGTAATTTTCTTATTTTGCTGAGCCAATGTTTTCACAAGCAGTTGAATTAGTATGCATTGAACGAAAATTTATAACAAAATTTGAGAACAACGAATAGCTATTATCTCTGATGTCGTAATGGAATCCGAGCTATCCCTAAATCTCCTGAAAAAATTTATACGTGAATATCTTTAAATTTTCATCACTGAAATTTTTTGTTTGAAATTTCCAAGTTTGACTCGTTAATTTCTGACTCCACTGTCGTTATGATCAATCTATTTTAAAGGCACTAACACTTCTTTCCCTGGAAGAAAACAAATTCAAAGAAGTGCCTTACGTTATAACAAAACTTCGAAACCTACGCAATCTATACCTCAACGATAATCGAATTACTAGGCTACATCCAAAGTAAGGAAAAAACATTTTTGTTCGAGTTTTTTTGAATGCATTTAATTTCGTAAAAAAAGTTGGTTGACGGCAAATAACCGACATGTTTCATTTTTTGGTCGTTTTTTTTATGTTCTTTGTTAAAAACGATCGATTTATATTATAAAACCGAATCAGAAATTGGTTTTTGCGAATTTCGATTTCAATTGCATACAGATTTTCGTCAAATCAGTATTATTTTCGCGTCTTTATATAGCAAAAGATATAAGAAAAAAGAAAGCTTCATCGATTACGAAACCTCCTGGAACATTTGAGCTAAATTTTTAGCCACCATTTTTTTATTAGTCGGCTTTTCAATCCGACTCATCCGATTGAGCTTTTGGATTGCTCAAACTAAGCACAAGCATTAAGGAAAAAATAAATTTGTGTGACAATTTGTGTTACAAAAACTGATAATTAAACAATGTTAGTAATCTCAGAAAAAATTAAAAATGGTTAGATTCGGAACAATTTATTTTTATATTATTATTCACTCAATATTTGTGCTCAGTTTGAGCTTTTTCGGAACTTGATTGGATCAGCCGTTTTCAAAAAAAGAATTATATATCAATTTTGGCTTAAAATCTATCTAAATCCATCTTAATAAATGTTTCAGGAGGTTCCGTCATCGATATCGACCAAAAATATACTTATAATATTTTTAATTATTTTCCAAACCGGTAGGTTTCTATTTTAAAAACAGAATCCAAAATCAGTATTTGTCAATTGAATATTTTTATTAAAAATTTAAAAATATATAAATGGTAAGTTACCAATCGGAACCATTGGTAACGTTTCCGATTTATTCATTTTCAACAATTTTTAATAGTAAAGAAAATCTTGTCCAGAAGTCTACACGAAAATTTGAACATATATTCTAGAGGCAAAATTTTCTATCAAATTATTATAGGGGAAAACGGGCATTATAAACAAAAATTAAGAATTGAATATTTTTATTTTTTCTATAAATTTCGTAGACCAAAAATGGATCATGAAAGGATATTGAAAGAAAAATGTGCGAAAAAATAATTCAAATTTTAGCATGCGTGATCTTATAAATGTACGATATTTGTGGCTACAAAAAAATAGACTAACAGAACTGAGTACCGCTGTTTGTTGTTTGCCAGGTTTACGATATGCTCACTTCGAAAATAATATGATTGAATCGATATCAGATGCAGTAGGATGCATGAGTAGACTCAAAGGTTTATGGGCAGGGTTTTGAGAAAAATATATATATTTATTTTATTTTTAACGACGGGAAATTGTTACGAAATTTTTTTCAAATCTATTTAAAGCTCAGTGATAATTGTTTGACTTATTTGCCCGAGCGAATGTCAGGATTAAAGGGGCTTGAATTGCTTGATGTCGAGGAACGTGGTAAAATTTTCAAAACAAGTATACATTTTTTTGTATAAAATGAATGTTTGCAACGACATAAAATAGAGACAAAAACATATTTTAAATGTGATTTTGCCATCACTAGCATCAGAAATAATCAAATAATTTCAAACAAAATTGTTATTTGTCGATATGTCGAATAAATGATGCAGGACACTAAATAAATAACAAGATGAACAGAAAATACATAAGTTTTTACCTATTACCTTGAGTATACAATGAATATCCCTTTAACAACCTTTTGTTAATCTATGATGTGCGGGCTGAGGAAGCCAATTCTGACACTCCTGAGACCCTTCCTAGCCACTCATGAGGCCGCTTTCCCAACCGCACATCGTAGATTAACAAAAGGTTGTTGAAGGGATATACAAACTCTGATGTAAAATAAAACAAAATAGTTTAATTTTGAGATTCTAGAAATTGTAAGCTTTTTATAGATGAAGCACCAACAACTTCACAGATAAATGCCTTATTTCTTAATGAACGCAACATCTTTGTGATAAATCTGCTTATTAAATGGAGGTTCAAAAAAGGTTATAGCAAGTGCCTGGATGAGCGTTCTATCGAAATAGTTGTATAATTGTTTTTCAATTATTAAATAATTCTAAAAATATTTTTTCATCCATGATAATTTTGATGTACGTTTTCTTGACGTCCAGTTAAAACGTTTTTTTATGTTAATTTTTACCACATTTGAGCGAAATTATTTGAAAGTTATTCCAGAAAAAATCAGATCGCTACCAAGGCTCCGTGAACTTTTGACAGATGGGAATTCAAGCGTAAGTTTTAATTTCTTCAAAAAGTTATTATAATTTTAAAATTTTAGACTAAACGACAGCTACAAATGCTAAAAACCTATGCAACAACAATAGGAAAATTTATGACCCACAAAAAGAAGTGATTCTGAGTAAAAATTCATAGAAATTATCAATTTCGTCTAGATTTTTATTCCTGCTTTCCATACCTCACTGTACAATTAGAAATGCAATTTTTTTCATTCGATGTTTTAATAATAAATCATAAAAACTATAAAAGTGTGCGAATAATTTTATTTATTTAGGAAATAATAATATAAACGTGTCAGAACACAATATCGATCAAATACTCATAAAAACCAGAAACACCTGAATTATGACAGGATAAACTTTTTGATAAAATAAATATAAACTTGATGCTAGTTTACCAAATTATAATTATTCTTGCGATCTCGGTATTAGTGCTTGAAACCTGTGATAAGCCAATAAATAGTTTGTTTGGACTTTTTGAGTAAAAAATTGGCGCCAGATCGATGCAACCACCAAATTAAATATATTTTCATACAATTTTCTACGTCAAACGAGTCAAAAAAACTTTCTTGAAACCCAAAATATTACCTTATTAAGAAAATATGTTTAGTTTTGTCGCATAAATTATGAATCACAGAATGTACAAAGGGCACTCAAACTGAAAATGGGGATTTTGGAAAAAATTTAAGTAACTAATTTAAAATTTTTTGCCGATCATTCGTAAAAAATTGCGAAGAAGAAAACTTGCCAAGAAGAAAAAAATTTCCAAAAATAATTATGCTTTCATCGGGCATAAACTGTTCGGCTTTGAACCCCCGATAATACAATTAACAAAACAAACTATGCAAATAAACGAATTTCAAGGGGCGTTATTTTCTAGCAAAATCTTTCCTGTAGTTAATTATACATTAACAAACACTTAGACAATTTAGCAAAAATATAAAAATTTCATTGTGAGAATATTTTTCAAAGTTCAAGTGTGATCTTGGGAGCCAAGACTTGGCTCAAACAAAAAAAGGATATCGGGCTGTTTGACGCAAATACATCGTTCTATGTAAAACAGCGGTTTATAATATATTGTGAGGATTTGAAATCGTCATTTCAAATATGTATTTTGAGGTAAAAACGGCACTGAGCACGATTTAACGAATCTTCTGTGAATCAAAAAATTTGAGTTTTGTGGTTAAATAATATTCAAATTTATCTGGTATATGATAAAGTAAACGAAGAATAAAATGTTCAATGGAAAATGGATTTCGTGTTCGAACGAACTCCTTGGAACTTAAATACACTTTGATACATTCCAGAATATATATTTGATTACAGTTCTCCTTCCCGAACTGAAAACCCCATGACTGGAACAAATTTTCTAACTGGTACGAGTTTCAAAACGTGCTTTTTAAAATCTTACGAAGATTTTCTCGAATTTTCTTTCAAATTTTTTTAGACTTTTAAATTTTAAAATTCTTCATTCGAAAAAAAACTTCAATGAGAAGTTTTGATTTCAAAACAATGATAAAAAACTGCTGATTTCGTTAGAATTCGAAATATAAAAACAAATAAAGCAATTTTATTTGGAATAAAGCTTTGTTAAGCAAAAGTATACGGTTGTTACCTGACTGCTATTTTTTTCTAATTTGGATATTTTTGAATTCATAACGAATATCTAAAATTGAGATTTTAAATATCGCTATAGACAATATTATTTGGGTTACAAAAAGACAAATTATTTGTTTAAAATTGATATTATTTTTTTTACCAGCATTCATGATCATTTTTGCGATTTAGCGCCACCTCAGAAAAAAAACAAAATTCTGGGCCCGAACGTCGATTCTCACGTGAATAAAATGGTCATTCGTGAAAAATCGTAAAAATTGGGTCATGGACGAAGGCTGACAAAAAATTTTAAGATTAATTTCTGGCACTTTTCTAGAGGTTGGACAGCCTATTCCAAACATCGAAAATATTTTTTTTAATCCAAAAATTTCATCAAAACCTTGTCTTGTATATAATAAAGTTACTACTGTTCTCCGTTTATTCTTGAGGCGCAGTTTAAAAATGTCCAGATTGCCTCAACCACCCCCTTAAGGAATGTTTACAAATTTCGCAGAATATCTCCAGCCCAATATCGCCGAATTTGCCGACATCTCCTAAATTTTTTGGCATAAAAATTCCCGTTATGTAGGGATGCGTCATATCGCCAAATTTGCCAATATTGCTGAAATTTTTGGGCTGAAAACTTTCGGCGATAGTGGCCCTCCCTGTATTCATTTCCGAAAATAAAATGATATCATTCTTATCAGACTGCTTATAATCAGACGTAAATATTATTAAATAGATGGTCATATTGTGGTAGCCTAGTAAAACATCTAAAACTTAAAAACTTCACTAATAGGTAAACAACACTAGATATTTAAAGTCGTCTCGTCATCGTGTGCAAACATTTCACTACAAACAGTTCTTAATATTAGAAGGAAAAAATGTCCATCCATTTAGTGTTTATTCACTTGAAGTTTATAACTTTAATAAAAAAAATTATATCGTATAGAAATATTCATTTGTGCAGAAACAAGGGCTAGTGCTGCTTTCAGCGAAAGAAGACTATGTCGAAGTCTATATTAGGTGAGATTTGTGAAGAATATTACATGTACAGTATGTAAAAAAATGTTAGAGACCAACAAGGGAAATTTCTCTGGATCAAATCCTATAATTGGCAGGAGAATTACTTTCAATCCAGAGGAAATTGGAGCTTTTGGTCTCGAACAATTTTTTTACATACTGTAAAGAAAAAATTGGAGAGATGTAATATTCAAATTTGACCTCATTAAAGAAAAATCAATTTGGCCCTTATTTTATAATTTTTTTTAATGGAACACTTTAATTATCAGGAAAATCTCACGTTCTTATCACTTTTTGCCGCCCACACATAGATCATCTTGTAGCATCTACCATGAAAACGCCACGTTAACGTTAAATTATGCAATATGATAAATTTTTCATTATAGTACTAAGTGAAGTTCAGCGACTAGTTTATTTTTCGGTCTTTGAAGCTATTAGTTATTATCAAAATTTTGAGACGTTGAGAACACCTCATAAACAGAATTCACCATTACCTGTAAATATATCAAAATATAAATGGGATTTACTATATATATGCTATTTTACCTGTTTCAAAATTTCGAACCAGTCTAATTCTCGAGTGCTGAATAACTATATGCAATATATATATGCAATGTTGATGGTATGATATCGTACTAGTGGAATTTTCAAGTGGCTAATATACTGTTGAATTAATCTTTTTCGAAATTTTGTGTCAACATGTAAATGGGCATTGACTATGCCACGGCATGCTACATTGTATAAAAAAAATAGTAGTTCCACGAGAACTTTCGATTCAAATCCAGAGTTAATTTTTTGCAACCGCAGGTTATCTTCTGAACAAGTTTATCTATTCACTGTCATACACATTGACATTATGAAAGAATAAAAACGCGATAAAACAAGCATGACATGAAATTTTCGAATATCAACGACAGAAATCTTAGCAGTTCAAATAGTTTTATTAGTAACATCAAGTGCTTGCAATTACAGGAGATTTACCATCAAAAATCAAATTTATTTGATAACGAGTTGCATAAGAATAGATAATTTTTTTTTAAATTTTGCACAAGTTGCGGACAAAATATTTAAAACGTGAATTTGTTTCGCCAATTTTTATCATACGAATAAATAAACTCAAAAAATTATCCCAAATTTAATTTTTAAGAACACATCATATTGTCTCCAAGATTTAAGTTAGGAATATGTTTTTGACCGTTTTCTTAAGAGACAAGTTTCAAACCGATTAAACTTTTTAATTCTTCTTCTTAGTTTTAAAGAAATTAACAAGGAAATGGATCATACGTTACCACACAGAGCCGAAATCTTAAGCAAAGTGTGAAATTAGGATATGTTACAAATGATAATCTTGGTTGAACATTTACAAATTTGTACAATTATTAGTTTTTCTGGATATTTCAAAACAATGCATTTGCTGATGTTGGGAAATAATGCTCATAAAATAAGCATGAAAATTACCGAATAGCAGAAAATGTCAACCATATTTAATTATTTTATATATCAATTCAAGGCGCCCATAAATTTACCTTAGTTAATTTATTGCTTCCATTTGTTCAAATTTTGGAATAAAGAGCACTATTTAATTCATATTATACTGTTCAAAGCATAAGTTATTATGTACATTTTGTAATAGCGAAATGCCTCTTTTCCGCGGATTTATCAAAGTTTCATTATTCACCACATAAAATGTATTCTAAAAATATAAAGCATTTTCAAATTGTATCGTAGAATTTGATAAAACATTAAAAATTCTCAAATGGCACAGAACATTCCTGAAATAGAACAATATGCAGTAAAGTTAAAAAGTTTACTAATACAAATATTTGACG
The DNA here is from genome assembly GCA_004367855.1 of Oikopleura vanhoeffeni. Taxonomy (NCBI): domain Eukaryota; kingdom Metazoa; phylum Chordata; class Appendicularia; order Copelata; family Oikopleuridae; genus Oikopleura; species Oikopleura vanhoeffeni. Next base: position 133,194 of record SCLH01001014.1, on the reverse strand, counting down.
TTAGAATCACAAGTAAATTTTTTTATAAGGTCTTTTATTTCAATTCCTATCGTAGCAATTTCAAAAATTATTCTCATAAAACTAAAAAAATTTGAAACTTCCTGGTTCTTCTTCATTTCCCAAAAATTAAAACAATAAAATTAAAAATTAATTTGGCACACTTAAAACTGAATGTTTTGACCGTTTTGTGAAGGCTTAAAAGGTTTTGGGAACGTAAAAATTTTCATTGTTCACCGACGCAATTTCGGGAGCAATATAATTTATCACTGGTTCAGCTTTGTTTCTGTATTATAACTTCTCTGCCGTAAATTGACAGATACGGCTGTATTGATTTAAACGCATAGTTTTTATACTCTAGCAGTTAACGGTTATCAGCCGCAAATTTATGCTTGACTCCATTATACCTAGCGGGTCCATCATAAATATCGACTTATACAATCGCTAAATATACCTGAAACGAATCAAATATGATTTGTTTAACTTTAAAAGCTTTAAAAATATGTGTTGCGGTAAGGTTTTCAAAAAAAGAGCTGACTGACAAACGCCCGAAATGCCGGCCCAAGGCCGGAAAGTTAATAAAGTTGCACGCCCCGTAATTTAATTCATCACGTTTGTCAAAATTACGTTTATTAAAATTTGGATGTGATAAAAAGACAATTTTATTTATAAAAACAATAAGTTAACTTAAAAATGGATATAAAAATACCTAATAAGTGAAGAGTTCAATAAGTAACTAGATAAAGTTTGAAAATTGTTTCTTTTCTAAATATGCTTTCGTGTTGAAATATTTTCTTCAATCAAGAATGATCATTTTTACATTTAAAGTTTTCATCGGATACTGATTTTTTTACATACTGTATTTCTTTTTTATAAAAAGTGTGATTATTTGCTGGAAACCACTTGATAAATCAATTATATTGTAAGATTTTGATAACTAAAGAACCTATTTAATTATTGTCATGTTTTCGGCACAGCCGGCGAGCTCTTAAAATGCCAGGTATTTAGCTTCTAGCGATAATCACGTCAACAGTTTAATTTTCACTTTTATAAAGAAACTTTTCACTGAGTTCAAATAAAACTTATGATATATTTTTATTATTTAGAAAATGACGTTGTATTGGCTGGCGCAAGTCGGAAACAATGGCCAAATCAAGCACAATTTTTATGTGCAAATATTGCTTTTGCCGTAGGATTGGGAAATATCTGGCGATTTCCATATTTGGCACAAGTTAATGGCGGAGGAACATTTTTGATTCCATATTTTTGCTCTTTGATCATTATTGGGTTTCCTATTCTAACTTTGGAATTATCATTGGGTCAACGTCTTCGTGAAGTTAGGGTTCAGCAGATATTCAAAAAAATCAGGAAAAATAACCGGTGTGCATCGACAAAATTAGCAAATCACCAATTTCTTAAAGTTTTTCACTGACAGTACAAAACTAAAATTGAGGATTTTGATTTTTAACGTATGATATCAAGGATGAACGCGATCGACTTATGTTTGATATAACAACTTTGAATCAAGCCAATCGAGAGAAATAGCTAAAAAATTTCGAAAATGTTTTGTCTGGAAAAAATAAAACCCACTACATATGCACCTCATATTTTTCCCTTTGCCGCTTAAAAACGTTAATTCGTAAATCGCGTCTTTCCTAAGATATTTTTAAGATATTCTCCGGAGAAAATAATTTCCTTAAAAGTCACGTGTTACCAATGAGTCATATGTTATGCCCAATTTTGACGGTAATTCAATCTCCCTGTCTAGCCTCCCGCAGAAAAAAAAATCCCTCAATTAATAAAAACTCAGGCTGTATGATAAAATCTCTTTAAATATATTTTATATATAATGAAATCACTAATCTTAAGTGAAATCTCTGACAAAATCTCTAATTATATCTATTATGAGATCTTATATGATCCTTAAAAAAAAGGTGGGAAACATCACTTTGCACTAAAAGTACCTTTTATGAAAATAACCGATTACTTTCTAAATCTAAAAATCGGATCTCGCCTTGCATTGCGCGTTCGCGTTTTTCCCCTATTTTCATTGTCCTTATTTCTCAAACATCGTGCCATCAATACATAAGGAGATTTTTTGTCGTGTAGAAGGTCATTAAAGGGATAAAAAAGATATATAAATTTTCGGGATGAAAAATTTCAAGATCCCATTAATTTTGGAAATCTGTCAAAAACAATATGGTTTTTATTTTAGCCGTAAATATCGGGAAAATTTTTACGTCATTTTTTTTATTTTCATGTCATATTTTTCTTTCAAACAAAGCTGCGGGTGCAATAATTTAAGTTTTCTCGAAAATTTTGAATAAATAAATAGGAATCTGAAGAACAAGGTTTTCCAAAAAATAACCTTTTTTTTATTTTGACCAAAAATAAAAATTCGCCAACGAAATAATTTCTGATGTTTTTTAACCTTTTTTATCATGCTGAATCAATATAAGGTGCATTTGGATCTTATACACAACTTCATCGAGGATTTGCAGGAGTCGGATTCGCTATGGTTGTTGTCAGTGTGTTTGTTGGACTTTACTATAATATGATTGTCGGATGGGCATTTTTTTACTTTTTGCAATCATTTCAAGATCCTCTTCCATGGGCAAGGTAAAATCACTCACAATTGAATTATTTAGATTTCAGTCGGATGGTGTCGGTTTTTGGTACCTTACAATCACGCCTCAGAATAATTCTAGGACAGTTTTAAAAAATTTGAGGGTACTCGTTGCCTTCGTCTAACGATTCAATATCTAAAACTCAAATTTTAAACACCACTGCACCAGGTACTGAGTGAAATTACGACACCCACCCCCTGTAATCATTAAATGATAATCATCGAATTGTATCTAAAATTATGAAATTACTTTATGGAAATGTTTGAATCATTTATGTTGAATGTTTACTTTTTATCAAAAAATAATAAGTTTAATTTTTTGAGATAACTTTGACTCTTGATATTGGCTTTGAAATTCATCTGTTTCCCAACCAAAGTGATTTCTATAGACTTTAGAACATATAGTGTCCAAATTGTTATATTTTGGCTATTTGAACACAAGTCAATCAATTAAGTCGATCGATAAGTTTTAGGTTGATCAATGCCAAAGTTTTCGGAAAAAAAAAGACGAATCGACTATTTTCTACAATTTGGTTAAAAAACATTTTAAATTAGTAAGTTAATTATTATAAGTTAAAAAATCGTCCGATTCCGAGCAATTTTGAATTTGATTTTTTCTCAAATTCGTGGTTTTACGTCACTAAATAAAATTAGTCGTTTTAAAAACCGAAAAAGTTAGCGGTTCATATACCAAATTACGAATGGGCTATTAATTATAGAGTCATTTTGATCGGGAAAAGTCTATATTAAGATTGTGCTGATAATTATTTTACCCATTGCGCAAAATATTTGCAGGTGGATCAGTCAAATGTCAAAAATAAACTAAAATTGACAGATTTCAGATCAAATATTTATTGCCGTGTGATAAAACTAATAAAGGTTTTTTGGTCAAGCTAAACTGACTTTTGATGGAATTTTCAAACTTTGCTTCTTATATTTTTCCTCATATTAATTTTTTTTGCAAAAATATAATAAGAAAACTAACAAGTTACAAACAGGCTAAAGACGCACAGAAAGTGCTTTTTCCTAAAACGAAAGAAAAATAGATAAGCAATTATTTTTTAATTTGCTTAATCAAGGTCATCGTCAAAATTGGTATTTTATCAGATCAAAAGCAACTTGTTAAATATTGTCGTAAATTCCAATTTAAATCTCGGTTGCCGAAAACCACTTTTTAAAGAGTCGTAAGATACGACTCAGCTGAGATAACATCAATTATACATTTTTGGATTCACATAAGATATTGGCTCAGTTTCCCGAATAGGGGAATAAAAAAAAAGAAAATAAGGTAACAGGCTATTTCTGAACGCTTCCTTTTCAGTAGTTGGGATTGCATCACCACTCTCAAACAAAAATGAGAGATTGATCAAAACCAACACCACAGCACCAGTACCTTGACCGAGTGTTCTTATGAAGTGAAGTATATCACCTAAACCCGGCTAGTAATCGATAAACTAGGGCGGTAATACAGTGTTATACCTTAAAACAGTTTGTAATAAGTCACAAAAAACCTGAATCAGACGGTTTCATGCAAAGTAGCTACATAAGTCCACACACATAAATCGTTAAACCAATGACTGCCTAAACACCTCGTATTACGGGGTGTTTATAAGCGGAATTTCAAACCTCAATTTATGTTACCTTATTTTTCTGTTTTTTGTACAAAAATCTTTGAAATAAAGTTTTACATTTATCGAAAAAAAGTCAAATTTAAGACTACACTGATACACAAAAGAGTGAAATTTGATAAGGTTTATAATACATCTGATGTAACAGGTGTTGAATTTTTCATATTTTTTCGGTGGTAAAAGAAGCATTCAATATTTCGGTTCTCCAATCAACTTTGCGAAATAAATTTAACAGTTTTACCTAACATATTTTACGGGAAAAATTCATGTTCCAGATTCTGAATTTATATAAACTTGATCCTGCGTTTGTATCGATGACTCCAGATATCTTTGGTTATCTGTATTTACTCAGTTTTTCTGTATCAATGATTATCAAAATGACAAGAAAAATTCAACTGTGGAAATTGTTCGCCTTTGATCGTCCTTGAATCAACACAGACTAAAGTTTCTTACATAAATTAACACGATATTTATATGTTCCGAAGTATAAAGCTTTGTTAACATACCGAATTTTGTTTCCAACATAAATTTTTCGTGCTAACAAAACAGAATGATCCGGGGAAAAAAAGGCATACTGTAGATATTCTGAAGTAAAACATTTTCTTGGGGAAAAAAAGCTGAAAAAATCTGTAGAAAAAAACATTCACCTAACGACGCCCCGCGGGGTGCTCTAAAAACCGATTTTCACTTATCATTTTTCGTTCTTGATGACTCACCTTTTCCTCCTTCACAATAAAAAAATAAAGCTTTTTTGAATAAAATTTCAAACTCTTTAGCTCACTTTGGTCAATATAATTATTTAGTTGCCCTTTGACTACTCAGAATGTATCGTGCACCAGTGGTATTCCTGGCGCTGGTTCTGCTTGCACCGTTGCTGGCTCAGAAAGTATGAAAAATAGTTTGATGCGAGAAGTCACCCAAGTGTGGCAAAGTATCCCATGGCCAAATGAGGAATGTACACTTGCTGGATCACCAGTGTATTTTTGGTACAGGGAAACTTTAAATGTTACCTCAGGTAAGATTCTTTAATCAAAAATTGAGACCTCAAAGGGCTCTGTGCCTCCAAGGGTTATTCTTGGTCAATTTTGTTTTTTCAGCCCGTTACGTAGGTCTCATAGATAAGGTCATACTCAGGAGACCCATCTTCAAAACCAGTCTTCCTGGGTTTGATCCTACCAATGGAAGGTCTTTTTTTGTCATAAAATAATTCGAGCTATTTATGAGAAAACTTCGGTAAGAATTAAAATTTTTAAAATACCTGTTAAATTCCACTTTTAATTCTAGGAAATCGTTATCTTCTCAAAGCTTATCTTATCCTCTTCTGAAAGTTATATTCTGAGCTTTCTAAAGTTTTATCGAAATTCGAATCGAATAATTCTGCCTCGATTATCAAACAAAAACATTCTCCGCGAAATCTAGAAAACTTCAAAATACGCGCATCGCGTCACACGATCAAAATGAAACGTAAATTCAATTTGTCGAAGTTTATAGAAAAAAACTAGACGAAATTCCTTAGCCCGAATATTTTATCTTAAATTTTATCTTAATGTGAATAGAAAAATAGTTTCACTCAGTTGTTAATTAACATTAAAGGTACGAAAGAATAACCGTAAGAATTTTTTTCAGTGATCAATATAAGAAAATGTTTCTTTACTTCTGAAATATTTTTGAACTGTATTCTTAGCAGCATTATTACGTTGCATAATAAATTACCTGCATATATCCCTTTATTACACTTTGGTTAGAATGCGTAGACACAACGTTAAAATAAGTAGTGGCGACGCATTCCAACCAAAGTGTAATAAAGGGAAATGACTGTTTAATATATAATAATGATTAATAATTACAATTTTATATATTTAGACCTCCCTAGCAAAAAATGGGAACCTTATAAAAAAATCCGATAAATTTGAAAATTTCGCACCTGGAAAAGATTTTGACGGCTGTAATTTAAGTCAAAATTGTTTTTACTCAGACCACTCGCTGGCGCTGTTAAAAGTGGTCAAAAATCATACCTTTCATTTTAAAAAAAAATAGCAAAATGTTCATCTTTTCTTGCAATTCTTACTCACTTTTTTGGGTAGAGCGTAAAATGGATGGACATAGCAAATTATAATATTGCTATTCGACCAATATCCCCTATTCAAACTTTTTACCTCAACGTTTTTACCTCAACACCGGGATATTTACACCGTGAATATACTCATATCCTGTGATGAAATAAGGCGGGATATTTATCAAGCTCCTGATATCCCTTCAACGCATTTATAGTGATTTAGGATCGTTTTTTGACCTGCACACCATTTTTGATTCATATTTATTGTATTTCATATAATATGAAAATTCCAAAAAAAATAATTTGCGGATTGTCAGGCTAGTAGTTTTTCCAAATGGATTTTTTGTGATTAATTTGCCAAGATTTTTTTTAGAAAAGGTTTGTTTTGGAAACGCCATAATCATAATTAATAAATGATATATCAATGATCAACGTAATGTACTAAACCAAACTTAAATATATTTATCTTCCTCGTGATTCACGAGTCGTGAAGAGATAATGATGGCAAACTTTACCCAATAATAAGGTTTACTCATAAAAAGAGAAGAGAAATGCAACAATAATAAAATAAACGGCGTGATAATCAATGTGATAAAATATAATTTACATTTTTGATTGATGCTAGGAAATGACCAGTACTTATCATTTGAATGGGACCAATTAATTACTATTTTTGACGTATGATAAGAACAATTTAAATATGATGTCTCTTGCAAAAACGTCTTGGATTAAATTTTTATCATTTTGATAAAATAAAAGTTTATAAGTCCAATGAACGACCTCACCAATTTATATATCCGATAAATATTATATCACTCTGAAGAAACCTTACGTTATGTTTATTATTTAACAAAATATAAAAATTGTCTGAAAGACTTATGACCAAGGTTCAGAGAACTCTCACATAAGGTTTTCACAGTATTTTTTAACAAGGTTTTTTCACGACCTGGATTCACCAGGAAAACATTGTTCAACTTGCGGTGTGAAAAAGTTTTTGCCATTTTCAAATTTGTCTTTCAAGGATTGATTACAAACCTAAATTTTAATTTATACTCAGCACAAAAACCACACTTAAGGGGAGGGGGGGCAATATCGCCAAAAGTTTTTTGTCAAAAAATTGCGGCGATATTGGCAGATTCGGCGATTCTGGGCCGGCGATATTGCCCCCCTGTATAAAGTTATCGGGATAATCGGGATTTTGATTGGTTGATATTTTCACCGACCAGAATCAATTCAGGGCATAGTAACTTCGAAAAATAAAAGTTTTTGTCAAATTTAACAAGTGAGACAAATGCTCTTATTGCCGAAAATGCTGATTTCGGATTTTTAACTTGTCTCCGGACGACCATAGTCTTATTATTCAGTTATTTTTTTAGAGAAGACAACTAGTGAAATCCCTTTTTTGTTGAATTCTAAGTGTGAGGTGGGCCCGGAAATTTTTTTGCTTGCTGACGGTGGATTATTTTAATATGTTCTAAAAAATTATGACAAAAATAATTTTCAGAAAAACCATCGAAATTTTAACAATAAAGTGTTTAAAACGAAAACGGATTTCAATATTGCTTTTGTTCTTGCTTGGAATTTTTTAAATTAATTTTAATAATAATTTCATGCTAAATGATAGGCAATTTCAAAATCTGTTATGTGTTTTTGAACACTTTGCTGGTATGATTTTCAAATTTTCTTGCAAACATCATTTTTATTCATGACATCCTCGAACATATCAAAAATGTAGCTACTGTAGGCTCAAAACGTTTGTTGGGCCTACCTGACCATATTTAGCTTTTCATTTGTTAATTATTTTTATTCAGATTACTTACCACTTGAGGGTTTAAATGAGAATATGACTCTTGTTCTTTTCCTTGCTTGGGTTGTCGTGTTCATGATTTCAATGAATGGATCTCAAGCCGCCGGAGGAATGCTTTACTTTATTGCTTTGACTCCATATGTAGTCCTAGCAATCTTTTTAGTAATTGGTTTAATTACAGATGGTGGACTTGAAGGACTCAGCGTATTATTTCAAGGTGAGTCTTTCTGATTAGTCCATTTTTTCCGCTGACGCCATTTTACCAGGAAAAAAAGTTTTCAATTTTAAAATCTCTGACTAGATTCTCTCGTTGACAATAATCTTGTGATGATGTTTAAACATTTTACTTATAATTCATCAGTGAAGTTCAATAACTGACACTCAAATTAGTTTCTCAAATCTGTTCTGATTGTTTCATTTTATGAACTGTTATTAGCCACAATTTTCAAGAATTTATGATGAGAGCACTTCATTTGAAAAAAAATAGTTTGATAATCCACTTGATCAAAATAAAATAAATTTTACGTATAGCAGATGACTTTTTTATAAATATAAAATTAAGAAAATTTTTGAAATCTGGATTCCTTTATTTTATATACTATAATCATCCTGCAAGCTGTTCCGAAATATTATTTTCTATGAGAAGGTCTAAGTTATTTCCTACAAAATCAAAATTTCTCTCACAACTTCAAAGATAACCATTTCAATCAGTCAGTTTAAATAAATTGGCGTTGAAGATGATATAAAAAGATATTATAAATTATTTTAGCTGATTGGGAGCGTTTGGGTGATGCAAAACTTTGGGTAGATGCTTCAAGTCAAATTTTCTTCTCCTTGTCCGTCTGTTATGGAGGAATCATTGCATTTTCGAGTTACAATCCAGTCAATCAAAATTTACTTAGAGATTCTGGTATTGTCGCCTCGGTCAATTCGGGCACTTCGATTTTAGCTACTTTGGTCATTTTTGCACTTTTGGGAAATCGAGCTTGGTTGGGGTATGAAAAATGTTTGACGTCGTCTGTGGATAATGCCAAGGTTTGCGAATAAATGTTTGATTTGTGTTATTAACCGGTCAAATGAAAAAAATTTTTGAGTGAAACGGCATTTTACTGTATGTAACAGTTTTGCTCCCGTTCTTGATTTGTGCACAGTTTGCTATCCGCCAAGCAGAACGTCAAAATTTTGGAAGCATCTACGTGTTTGCAAATTTGATAGTTTTGATTGGCTGATCGTAATTGTGCAAAAAGCACGAACGGGAGCCAAAATGTGACAAACCGTATAATTTATACATTTGATTTTCAAATGAAAATATGACTACCGTTAAATCATGTCTTAAAGACATTGTATTTATGCTTACGAACAAATTTATTTGGACAAATTTTCCGTTTCTTTAGAAATATAAAAATTGATTCATTTATTGCCTTTCATTAAAAATTTACAAAAATCAAATGCGTTACAACTAAATATGAATCAGTTGAAACGCTGATAAACTCAAGCATTATGCTTGGAAAAGTATAATGTTTCAAAATAATCTGATAAGCCGCGTGAGTCCTCATAACGCCGAGAGCCAATATCGTCGTTTTTGCGTTGGAGCTCAAATTTTTTATCAAAAATTACCTCCAGTGCGTCACGAATGACGTCATTTTTATGATTGAATTTCAAGAATCTATTTTTTTTGAATTTTTCTTAGATAGAATTTGTTACTTAATTATGCATTTAATTATGCAAATTTTGGTGATCAACTTTATTTGCACCAATTGTTAAACTCATTAAAAAATTAAAAATTTTTTTTCTAATTATGACTTTATTTATAACGCCCACGCAATTTTAATTTTTGAACGAACAATTCAATTCATGTTCCTGTATTACCAAAAGTGCCAATATCGCCGAATTTTTTTGGCAAAAACGTTTGGCGTTTTTATCGATTACGCGACTTCCTGATCGTTATTTGCTAGATTTTTGGCCAAAATTTTTAATAATTCGGCTCTTGGAAACAACTCATCTGATCACGTTTTTAGATAGCTCAGACTGAGCTCAAATATCTTGTGGATAATAAAATACACAAATTGGTCCAAATCTGACCATTGCTTCTAATTTTTTATGAAAAACTAATAAATAAAAAATTTCAGTAATCTCAGAAAAAAAGATAAAATAAATTGGTCCGATAGACCAATATTTTATGTTTTTATTAACAAGATATTTGTGCTCAGTTTGAGTATCTAAGAATGTAATCGAATGAGTTGTATTCAAAAGCCGAATTATTTAAAAAATTTGGCCAAAAATCTAGCAAATAACGACCAGGAAGTCGCGTAATCGATATACTGTTTAAATGATACAGCGTCCGGAAATTTAATATAATTTTTATGAACCTTCCAAAGTGCTTAATTTCTATAATAATCCGGAAGATTATTATGGGACTATGGATTACGACGAAATCTATGACGAAGTGAATAAAACTGTGAACGGCGATCTGACTCAACTTCAAGAAATTTTCGGAAATCCATATTGTGATTTTGCTCGAATTTTGAACGAAGACACCCCATCTGGAACCGGATTAATCTTTATTGCTGTGGCCGAGGCTGTTATCAATATCCCCGGTTCCTTTATACTTTCCATGATATTTTTCTTCATGGTTATTATGCTTGGTTTGGGCTCAATGGTTGGGACTTTCGAGGGCGTTATCACTCCGTTATATGATGTTTTTGAGGGCACAAAATTGACAAAAGTTCCAAAACCAGGTTAAATTCTTAAAATTATCCTAGCGTACATTGTTCGCAAATAAGTGCAAAATCAGATCTTGTCCCGGTATAAGTCAATAATAGGAAAAAGTTATTTATTTTTAAAACATTTTCAAGGCTTTCACTATTGAGATATACTCGTTGAGTCATCTGTTTTGCATGGCTTTAGCTGCACTTGCTCTCTGGTCCAATCAAAAAGAGGGTAGGAGACAGAATAAATTTTTTTTAGGTCGGCTCAAAACCAAACATAACAGATAACTCAACCAGTATTAGACTACATTTTTTAATTTCATCTCTAGCCAAATGTTTTCAAATCGAATTTCATTTTGTTGGATACCCATACGATAAAATTTTATAATTCTTTAGAAAAAAATATCCGAACAATCTTATCAGATTTTCCATACTCCGCTTAAGAAAGCCTCTGCCGAAGCCTCTTTTATGACCTCGACAAATTTTCCTAACAAAATCTGAAAAAAAATTTCGAAAATTTTTAAGAAACTTCCCTTATTTTTTTGAAAGTTTTTCAAAATGTGAGATTTTTTAATTGCCGGAGATGAGTCAAAATGGATACCAAACTCACTTGCCAAAATTCTCAGATTTCAATATGCTGACAAATTTTTTGAGTTTTCCTGTGGTCTACCTAAAAGACATTTGGAAAAAATTTGTTATTAAGAATAATTTTGAAACAAAAAAAGGTGTCAATGTAAATCTTCAAAAAAATTTATTTATAAAAATAACAATTTGATATAAATTTATATTTAGCTATGGTCGGACTGATATCATGCATTTTTTTCTCTGTTGGAATTTTATTCACAACAAATGCCGGAAATTATTGGGTTGATATTATGAATGATTTTTCTGCGTCAATTAATTTACTCGTTATTGGTGTTACTCAAATTTTGATTATTGCATATATGTTTGGTGGAAGAAAATGGTATAATGAAATTGAATGGATGATAAATCCATCGAAAAATGGATTCAAGAAATTTGTCTATGGATTTCTAAAGTAAGTTTTATTTTTATCGGCAGATATTTCTTATGTTTGGAGCAAAAGTGTAGATACAAAAAACCGTTGGTCATTTTTAAGACATCTCACCTTTCGGCTTTTGTCAGTATAAAAAAATTTTGAAATTTGAAAAAACCTAGGTCATTCAGAGAATAAATTGGAGTGGGAAACATCTTATTTAGATTTAAAACAAAAAAATAGTGGCCATTTCCAAGAAATTTTGATAAAAATTTGACCTTGAAAACAATTTTAAGTTGATTATGGAAAAGAAGTTGGTCATTTTGACAAAATTTTGATATAAAATATAAACTTACTAAAAAGAGCGTAAAAAAATATTTTCATTTTTGATGATGAAACGACTTTCATTTTGAGGGAATTCATATTTAAAAATTGTAGGCGGTAAACCTGAAAACCTGATTGATTATTATCGCCCCTAATTGGCATCAATTTTTTAATTTTTACCAACTTTAAAATTCTTATGAAATTCGATTAGTTTAACGTTCAAAATTCTTTTTAACCTTAAATTTAAAGTTTCAAAAATTCTTGATTTGACAAATAATTTATTTTCAAAAGTTATTTATAGAGACAAAACTGTAAAAGATGTATTTTTAAGCTTGAAAATGCAAAAGTGAAACGTTGCTGATATTTAAAAATAAAAAAGTGTATTTCAGAGTTTATATTTTATCATGTTGGTATGTCCTAGCTCCGCTTCTTATAATTTTTGTCCTCATTTATTTTATTATCGATCTTGCCCAAAATCCACCGACTTACAGAAAGTGGGACGCGTCTACTGGCGGTTGGCTTCAAGAAGAAGACGCTGATGGAGTTATGTCTGATGTCAGAGAACCATATGATGAACTCGGACTGGCCATTATTGCTATGCTGCATTTAATTATGGGTCTTATATGTCTTTTTTTGTAAGTTTCAAAATTCAGTATCAGCTTTTGGTGCTAATTTTCTCAAAATATAGTGTGTCACGTTTTCTCTCCCGATCTTATTTATTTGCTGTATACTGATTAAGCCCGGTAATGAGTCTATGAGCATTTACATTTTCTATAAACGTACGTGTTTTTGAATTCGAATGTTTTTATTGACGGAGGTCAATTCCAGCAAAAACTCAAATCTGATAAATTGACTGATGCATATTTGCTTTGATTTGTAATTGTTTTATTAATAAAAAATAACATAAGTCCGATAAATTAAAATCACTGAGACCCAAAATCAGTTTGTCTATTACCAATCCCAATAATGGCAATTAAATCGTTATGGCAAGACAGGTCATTCCGCCTTAAAAATTGGAGATATCCAGAAGGCCTTATTTATAGAACCGTTGCCGATGCAGAGCCGAAAGAAGTCGACTCTGGGCCAAAAGAACAAGAAAATATGTAAAATCGTGTAAAACGTTTGTAAAATAATCATTTAGTTGTATTATGTATCAATAAATCTTAAGTTACTTAACTTCGGTACATGCGCTGAATAGTTGATGAGATTTTTAATATTCAAATTATTTGCAATTTCCGATCTTTATTACTGAAATCATGTTAATAACTTCTCGATGTTTCCTGATTTCAATCGACCAAGAACCTTTTTATGTCCAAATCTCTCGCAGAATATTATCTTGTTCTTCGTTTCACAAAATACACGGTTATTTGCTGCAATTACATATATCATATTATTCATGATCAGAGCGTTGTATCTATCAAAAAAAAGTTTCGATAATTCACTTGCTACGAAATAAAAATATTTATACGTATTGCAAATAAAATTTAAGGAAACTGACAAACAAATTGAATTCTTTTTTATTTATGATTTTCGGAAAATTTTTCCCTTCACAAGGAAGGTAGACATTTTTCGAATTTGGTCTAGTACATTTTTACTTCTTAAGTGCCTAATGTACTAGACCTAATTCAGAAAATATCTACCATCCTCGTAAAGGGATATTCGTTGAAAACTAATCGATGAAAATCTGTAGCGTATTAACCGATGACATTTTTGAAAATTTTGGCTGAGTTTTCCAGATATTAATTTTTTTCAAGATTTTATCGTGGTCGAAAAATTGTTGAAAATAATTGAGTCACAAATAAAAATTGCTGATTCACACTAAGTCTAGACAGAGCAGCTCTGTCAGAGCTCTTTTAAAACGAGGATTGTTTGACTTGGCAGTTCATGGATTATTCAAACTGTGCAAACGATTTGTGCGATATAATGTACAATGTAATTGTTGTAAGAGCTAACAAGTCTGTCAAAATATTTTCTTAGGGTAAATACATATTTGCAATTTAAATAATAACAATAAAACTGTTTTCCATAATTCTGACTGCTTTGTCAGCAACGAACTGTAAGCCAGTTTTTGAATCGCAGAAGTAAGCGAAAATATCTCAGATGATCTATATCTAATTTACACAACGGCTCATTTTTTTGTCAATTTTTTCTTTAATTAACAATGTTGTCAATTAAATTATTAAGTGAAAAAGATTTTCCATGAAAAGTATTTTTGCTCAGACGAATATATATGAATAGGATTGTTATGAGGAAAATACTTTGGATCAAACTTATTCCAACAACTTATTATGAAAATTCGCTTTGTTTCATAATCGTAAATTCTGAAATAAAAAATTTTTCCGAATTTTTCTGTGTTGTTTCAAAAACTATAATAATTCGAGGAAATCGATGAAAAAATAAAAAAATATATTTCAACTTTTTATCTGCAATCTTGCTACTTGGGTTCAATGAAACATATAAACAGAAGATTGAAACACCTCCATCAGAGAAATGCAAAAATATTGAAATTCAAAAAAAAATTGTATAAAAATTGTCAAAAATTGACCAAATAGTTTTGAAAGTTAGTTCCATTCAAAAAATCAATGTCGAAAATCTAAAATTCCTTCATAAATGTCATTTTGTTGTCATCCCGTCACCAATTTCAATTCAAAGATTTGACGGTCAGCGACTCGAGGTGATTCGAATTCTGCAAATACTTATTCACAAATTTTTGGAATTTTTTCCAAGCACCCTAGTAGCTTTTGATTGGTGATTAAACATGAAAATAATTGAAATTACGTGGCATATTAATGTTTTACTAGGTGAATCGGAAAATTCAGCTTATAAAGAAAATGCCACAAAAAGTTTCAACGAAAAAATAATTGAAATATATATATTATGAAAATTTACAATTCCGTTACAATTTTAGCTACAGTTTTTAGCTAACGAGTTTCGGAAACAAATTGTAAAAGATGTACATCAGTTATAAAACCAGAGAATCGAGGAAGATTTAAAGCAAGTTTAGTAAGAGGCTGTCAATATATAAGGTAAATTTATTTTAAATTTTGTGTTTTGTGATGTTGTTATATTTACTAATTGTTTGCTCGATAGGCTTTCGACGATAGCCCAATATTTCAAATAATTTCCTCATNGTCACCAATTTCAATTCAAAGATTTGACGGTCAGCGACTCGAGGTGATTCGAATTCTGCAAATACTTATTCACAAATTTTTGGAATTTTTTCCAAGCACCCTAGTAGCTTTTGATTGGTGATTAAACATGAAAATAATTGAAATTACGTGGCATATTAATGTTTTACTAGGTGAATCGGAAAATTCAGCTTATAAAGAAAATGTCACAAAAAGTTTCAACGAAAAAATAATTAAAATATATATATTATGAAAATTTACAATTCCGTTACAATTTTAGCTACAGTTTTTGGCTACCGAGTTTCGGAAACAAATTGTAAAAGATGTACATCAGTTATAAAACCAGAGAATCGAGGAAGATTTAAAGCAAGTTTAGTAAGAGGCTGTCAATATATAAGGTAAATTTATTTTGTGTTTTGTGATGTTGTTATATTTACTAATTGTTTGCTCGATAGGCTTTCGACGATAGCCCAATATTTCAAATAATTTCCTCATCGATATTTTAATATGTCATCGTGTGATTTTATTAAAAATTGTAGGAGTCATAAATTACGATGGCAAAACAAATTGATAAAATTTCACAAACATCGCTTGAGTTTTTGGTGGCGTCGAGACTTGAAGTGATTCTTTGAAAATTACATCCGGCTAAAATATAATATTTCATTATTTATATATTTGCACGATAAAGCCAATAAAGCTCAGAAAGCCTCTATTTCGGATTTTGAACAAAAATAAATTATTGTCTTGACGCCAGTTGAAACTCGAGCTACCTTAACTCTGGAAAAGGGCCCATTTCTTGTAAATGATACTCAAATTTTTGCTTGATTCACTTAAAATGCGCACTCTTCCCGAATAAAAGATATTCTGTGATTTCGCGGCTGAAAATTAAATTCGACGATCAGTTATAATTTTAGGGTTAAAAGTCAAGATAGATCAAAAATATTTATTTAATTATGATTCCTTAGTTTTTGAATGTTTCAGCTTAACCCTCACCTGCACGAGATGTCCTACCCCCACCTGCACGAGAGTGTTTCAGAACACACAAATAGTTAGATTGGCCATCATTAATATCGACTAATAGAAATAAAGGGTGGGTTGTTCTGCAATTTCTTGAAGGTTAATAATATATGAGAAATTGGCAAAAAAAATAACGAAAAAAAAATTTGGTCGTCACGTGAGCAAAATGTAGCGATTTCTCAAATAAAGCGAAATAGCTCTTTTTACCACCAGGTTGCGCCGAGTGTCAATATTAATAATGCCAAAGTTTCCCCCCCCCAAAAGTCACTTTAGTAAGTATATTTGTAGATCATTATCTTGTTCCAGTACTGTTTTAACTGCATTCAAAAAAAAAATTGCATCCAAATAATGCATTTCCGGTCTGACGAGGAATTTCTAGAACTCACCAAAATTCTTGAAATTATAAATAAGGAGAACTATCGGGGGTCTGTTCCGATATTCCGCNAATCTCGTCTTGAGTTATAAATGATGAAAAACAGGTCTGTTCAATCAAAATTTTTGATTTTGTATTCAAAACTTTAACCAACCAGCTAAGAAATTGAATTATGTCTGATTAATTGTCCAAAATAAACGAACCTATTTATAGCCAAAATTAAATAATTAAATTAATATAAGCGGTGTTGTGATTGTCATATTTGAAAAAAATATGAAACCATCATTTATTTAATAACTGTTTTCAGGCCTGCATGTTCAAAATTATTGGATTGTTCTGTATTAAATCATTGTGGAGTTTATCGAATGGAACCAGCAAAACGTTGAAACAAGCCTAGATCTAGAAATAATAAATGCTTTAAAAAATGGTGATAAACGATTGGGGCAAGCCTATTGGAATCGATAGAAGTTCTGATCATTCAAATGTCCATCAAACTGAACAAAACCTAGATAGGTCAATAGAAATCGTTTGTAATAAGGTAGTTAAAGAGTACAATATGTTTTTTTAATCTTATAGTTTTAAAATCTCACTTTTTTCAGAGTAATGTTTAATCTTGGCCCATTTTTCGCGAATTTTTGAATGTTTTTTTATGTCATGCTACAACATCAAGATACCAAGCTGGTTTCATCACTAAACTAATTAAATTTTTTTTTGTGGCTCGAAAACAAAATGTAAGGGACTGGAACACAGTTTGATTTCCGGCATATGTGATCAGAAACTGATTTTCTCCGAGTTACTTTAGACTTTGCTAAAAGAATAGTTACTTTTCGTGCGGAAACTCGATTAGGCGAGGTTCGGCATTCAATTATGTGCAATGAACTCAACAAGTGTGGCGAGCTCCGGCTACAAGAAAACAATGCTGGAACTCTAACACAATCTTGACTTCCGATTTTAGATCGAACTCTCTGGCAATTCCGACTTGGCTTCGAGCTAGTTGGAAATACAGCTTTCTGACCACAAAAAAAACATTTAAATCAAGCCTTTTAACAATTAAATTAAGCTTCTTTGCTTGCAATCTTGCCAGCCAGGTTAACAACATCAAACGGAAGAAAACGATCCAAATTGTAGAACAAATCTAAAACGTCGTTTTTGGTTCAGTGGAAAATTTCCATGCAAAATTGCAATCCTTACCCAATGAAAATAAAACATGTCATATCAAGAAATAAGGAAGAAGTAAAGAAAAAACGTCTTGTGGAATTGTTGTGATAAACCGCAACTGCAACTGAGAATGGCGAGAATGTACATTGTATTCACGAAGAGAACGATGTGAATGGTCATTTCGAAAAGAAAAATAAAGCCTGTCAATCCCAAATAAATTGTATAAAGGTTTTGAAATTAATTATTCTGTTAATTTTTAGATTAAACTGTGAAAGATAACAGTTGTGATGTTTTTTGTAATCGAGATATTATTATATATTTGCTTAATTTTTCAGAATGATGCTCCATTGAAAGCACATACGTGATGAGAACGTTATATTATATAATTTATATTAGTACATTTATATCCATTAACCATTGGGTGGATATTTTTCAAGTTGCTCTAGAAATTTGGACTTAACTCTCAACACTGATCTGCTCAGACTATCCAGCTGCACATACATATAAGTTTCAAATGTGTACCTCGAAAACCCATGGAGGATATACATTTTGAAAAAATTACTCCGTCAGTTTTGTAAGCACGTTTATGATTGAACGAGCCATCTTTCACTTTTGATATTTTTAAGAATGCAAGATTTTTGTTCAAATATATAAGAAAAAGGTAATATTTGGTTCAACGATTTGAACTTTTGCGTCACTTTGCAATTGAAAACTTCGTTTTTTGCCTTGAAATGCGACGACCACCCCCTTAAGGGATATAATATTTCGGGTCTCAAATAAAAATAATCTTGATTTTGGCGTAGGAATAGAACAAATTTAGCAGGTGAATTCGGTGGTTGCGTTTGCTGGCCACTAGAATTCATTGACAACAAATAAATTTTACTGGGATTTCCACAAAGGAACGGTAATCCACGGAACAAGTAACCTAATATATTGATTTGGAAACAATCAGATCAGACAAAGTATGCTAAGCTTTATTCCTGATTGTTTAAAATTTCATGAAAAATAAGGAGCTAAAAGGAGCAAAAAGGGTTTCATCAATAACAAATTTATAAAAAATTGAGAATATATGTCTCAATGGAGTTTTTAACGATTGTATGATACACACTGATTGTAAGTTCCAGACAGTTTACCTTTTTATTTTATCTTGGTTGATTGCTAACGTTTTCGTCAGTTTTAGTTCATTATTTGATCTTTATCATCGATAAAAATACTTCAAATGATTATAATGAACATGTCGTCTGATAGACTTCTTGTTACAAATAATATTTAGTATACCAGTTTTTTTTTGTAAATTGGGTAGTATGTATATCAAAAATACAATTTTGCAGATTCCGATAATGGAAGTCAACCAAGCCTGAAAACTGTAATACTCACAACAAGTCTCTTTAATATTAAATCTCCATGTCGAGATACTTAACCTTCACCTGCACGAGTATGTTTCAAATCTCAGAGACCAAAATTTTTTCGAGGAAGTATCATTTTGACCAGCGGAATATCGAAACATACCCCCGAAAGTTTCGCTTATTTTTCATTTCAAGTATTTTTTCACTTTTTCAATATTTGAATTCTGATATTATTGACACGTCCAATCCCCTTAACTCGGGTACGACCGCATTTAAAGATGGTCCAGCCGGTTTGTCATGAAAGGACCTACCCAATTAAGCTGTTGATGATCTAGTTCAGACAATTATCTTTCTGATGGATCAAACACATTTTTTTATTTTGATTATAAATCCATCTTATTTTGGATATATGTTTCGAATTTAATTTCATACATGTCATGTCATGTATTACATAAAAAAGATCTCGTAATTGTGTCTTCTCTGATATCTATTTAAAAAAGTGTTTATCAAAAATTTTCGAGCAATTCTAATTTTATGTCACATAGTTTATTATCTTTTTCGATTAATTGAAATTTAGATAAATGAAAATGAAGCTAAATCAGTTCATTTGAAGAAAACATGACAAAGTTTTTGTTATCAGGGGGCCATTTCAGATACTGAGCTTGTTTAAATTAGTTACATCTTTATATTTTCACGACTTTTGGAACATATCTTATTTGTCATTAATAAGATCACGTGATTGTTTTTCGACTTTACCGTAATTAAGGAAAACTCTTAAAATTTTCTGTTAAGTAGCCAACCATATTTTATGATATATTTGATATTTTTTGCAAAAATCAACTGTTATCAATTATGTAAATCCCCCCAAAAAAAGCACAAACAATTTTTTGCAAAAAATTTGATCGTTTACTTGGGCGATAATCATTTCTTTATGTATAAGGGTCGAAAAACCCGTTGAAAGTTAATCAGGCGCTGCAGCGCCTTACGGGCGGCTGAGAATTAATTTGTAACAATATTCATATATCTGAAATAATCTAGCATCAACTATTGTGAGCAAGTTTGCATTTTAGCTCCAAAATAACGTCTATGAATTCATTCAAGTAAGTGTTATAAATTTTATTGAACTCAGCGAAAGTCAAATATGATCAAAATGATTGACGTAGTTCACATCGATTTGAAAACTAAAAAACGACAAAATATGATAAGTCTCATTGGTTCATGCTTCAAAAACTTGAATCTTGCCTTCGCCTTTCAAATCCTTTTGCTCTTTAGCGTCAATATCAACCATAAGAACTCGTAGTCCAGCTTTATGAGGTGTGAGAGTTGCATTGACAACGGCTTCTTCATGGGGACCCACAGAACCACTAAAATTCAAAATTTAACATATTTGGATAACAGGGCTTCCTGGTCACTTTTTACTATATTTTTGGCCAACATTTTTAAATAATTCGGCTTTTCAAAACAACTCATTCGACTACATCCTCAGATTGCTCAAACTGAGCACAAATATTTTGTGAATAATAAAATAAAAAAATGGTCCAAACCCGACCATTGTTTTCAATTTATTAAGAAAAACTGATAATTAAACAATTTGAAAAATCTCAGAAAAAAAGATATATTAAATTGGTTCAATATATATGCTATTAAATAATTTTTATAAAAATTCTTTTTCTTTCAGAAAGTTTGTGCAAAAAACATTTATGATAAAAAATGTAAGCCAATTATTTATAATTTGACTTCCAAAAATTTAGAACACAATTGATTTGAAAAATCACCACTTTGGTTTTAGCTGGCGTCGATACTTGAGGTGATTTGTTAAAATGATATCATTAAAAAAACATTAAATCTAGCTTGATATGTCATCAAGTTTCGACAAATCATTTTTTCTCGACGCTACTTATCCACGAAATTACTTACGGTATTATGCTGCTTCTTGGCTTTACTAAACCAGCGCCTTCGAGAGTGAGAACAAGATTTGTTAATGGAATTGGTAGTGGATTTTTGTAAGTTATAGTCACATGTAGGGGCTGATCAACAATGCCAGTTTCTGTATTAAACTGAATATTAAATAAAATGATAAATCTATTTGAAAATGGCTTAAAATCAAATTATTTCTGTTCCAGAATTAAGAAGTTAAATACAAGGAGGCTTATATATATCGCGTGAGCGTTAAAAATTTGAATTTCAAATAACTTTGAGAGCGCCATGAATGAAGTCAAAATTCAAAATTATATTTCTCAGAGCTAAATTTTTAAATTTTCATTTGATTTTTTAAGTAGAGTACGTAATTCTTCACATTTTTGTATTTTACTTTATTAAAACCTTAATAAAGCTCATTATGAAATTAAAAAATGGTTCAAAGTATGACGGTTTTCATTTTTGTACGTAAAATCAATTTTTGTCTATTTATTGCCGAAAATCCCAATATCGCAGAGAGCCCATATATCTCCGAAAGTGTCCAATATCGAAATAAAATTTGATGATATTGGGTCTTCTCCTGGTATTTATAATTTAGAGCTACGAACTTACTGAGACAGTTACTGCATCCTGCTGATTTGTAATTTGAAATTCCATAGTTTGCGTGAATCGATCGTCGTTACCCTGAAGTGTGACAACTGATTCTACTTTCATCGACATTTGATCGTCGGCAAATTTTCCTTTGTATTCTGAGAATGGAACCGTGAACGAATAAATTTCGTCTGAATTAGATTTTTTTAATTAAAATAATATTTTAAACTGTAATTTGAAATAAAATAATAAAAGCAAGTTAAGAAATTCGCAGATTTTTCGAGAAATCACAGAAAAAATGGCAATTTAGATTTTGAACCAGATAAATATTTTAGCCAAAACTGATACAAACTATTTTGTTTTATTTTTTGCGGTCCTAAATTACCTCAATTTCACGATGAAAATCGGATGAGCACTCGTTCAAATTTCAATTAAAAACATAACACCTCATCGCAAAATTTTCCCGTAAATTTTTTTCGATGATTTTTATAGTTTTAAATTCTCCCTTAGAACTCCGTTTTTGTTCAATAGTGGGAATTTCTATCGTGTGCAATTGCATGCAACCCTACATATTTTACAAAATGCAAAACCAAAAATATCAAGAAATTCATTCAAACATTGTGAACTCCCGTAGTGGCCGACAATTTCTGGCCCGTAGTGTTTTTCTGCTATCCGTGGCTTTGCGTTTTAATCAAGCATATAACCGAAGATTCATTTTCATCATATATTTTTTCAAAGATAATTATATATTCAAAGAATTCTCTACAGTACTTTCAAATGTGAATAAGAAAATTAAAAACTCTCATTTTCGCCGATTTTCACAAACAAGTGCATAAGTAACCGAAAATTAGGATTTATTTGTTATTTTCAAATTGAAAATATTATACCGTCACAAATTTGAGTATTAGAGCTGCAAAAAAAATGGAATTTATATTAACTCTCTTCTTTCTTATGCCTAGGCGTCTTATGTTATCAGTATTTCGGAAGTTTTGACTTCTAGAAATTCTCTTTTTGAACCGTAGGCCATACTGCAATGCAATAAAAGCCTTAAAAATTCGTAACGATTCTTTAAAGGGGTCTTCCAAGTGATTTGAGTACTTTTAAAAGGCATAGACTATGCCGCATAGTACAGTTATTTGAAAAAGTACTCAAATTACGTCCAAGAATTTCAGGGTCAATTTTAAATGTTTTTAAGTCTTTTTTTCTCATCACACTAAAGTCCGAATAAAATCACGTAACAGAATAATTCAAAAATAAGATTTGGAAAATGTCATAAATTGATCCTTATTTCTTGAAAAATAAGATCACGTGACGTTTGTGGAAAATATAATTATGTTCAAAACTCTTAAATTAGGTATTTCATGGCCCAAAATTTTTCGGCGTAATTTTATCACTATTTGTTTACTTGTATCAAAACCTTATTTCCTAACTTGAAGCTCACGTGATCGTTTTTGGACTTTTGTGTAATTAAAAAAGTCTTAAAAACTTCTAAAGAACCATTTCTTTGTTTTCAAAAATTTATTTAAGTAATATTAGGAAAAAAACAGTAATACTTTAACCAACCTTATTTCTTGAATTTACGGTCACGTGATCATTTTGGGGCTATGGTGTAATGGGGAAAAAGTCTTGGAATTTTTTTTTGATCCCGCTCAAAGGCTTTTTTGATGATTTAATTTTTTTTGCAAAAAATAAGTACGGTAGTACAGTAAAAAATTAAAAAAAAAGCATAAACGTCAATTATTCAAATAGTCGATCAATCATTTTGTAAATTGTCATTCATACCTGATTAAGGGTCCTAAATTGCGAGTGATAGCCATCGAGCCACGGATGGCTCCAAAGACACTATGAGAGTTAAAGGCTACGTCTGAAAAACCAACAAATTAATAAAAAAAAATCGATACCTCCAAGACTCAGCTCCAAGCTTGGCGACCCAGAAAATTTCAATAGCTTGGCTTGGAAACCGACAAAAAATAGCGGCTTGGCTTGAAATGGCTTCGCTTTGTTTTTTGCTAAGCTTGGTTTTTAGCTAAATTATTTTATAAAACGATCAATTGCTAAAAACTATAGTTCAATTTTTACCTTCTTCGGTCAAACGTTTGTTTTTCAGTGCGTGGCGGAAAACCAAACTTTTCTTCTGACCAGTATATAGTGCTGAGTATAAAACAGAACTTATATTTATCATTCGTTCAGACTTTCCGTCGCTTCTCACATTCAAATTGATTTTCAAGTCATCACCATTCATCGGAACTTCTGGAGACAAAGATAAATCTATAGGGTACATAATAAATACACAAAAAATCTTAATTCTTTATAACTTACCTATTGAAATTTCTGTAGGTTTTTTCGCATCTAAAAATTTATTGAAATGATCTGGCCTAGAGCAATTTTTATAGGCCATTTGCCACGATTTTCTTTCTTCGTCAGTGTCTTCTTGATATTTGTAATCGTCTGTAAGAACTTGTCTTTTAGAAGTATCACCGAGAGCTTTGGTTGAAATATTTAATCCAACAGATCTAGTACAACGATTTCCCATCGATTTGATCACATTTGATTCACCAACTTTTTTGACGACCCAAGTGACTTGGTCAGCATTGACTTCGCTGAAGACAAAACCGGTGTCATAACCAATGTTAATTTCACCTTCTTTTATAGCTTTTTAGTATTATAAACACTAAGTAAAAATAATAAAAATTGATAATAATTAATAATAAAAATAATAATTGATAACAATTAATAATTTGAACAAAAACCCTAAATTCATGACAGTTTTATCGCAAAACTTAAGTGGCGAATACAAATTGTTATTAAAATGAATAAATGGACAGAAAACTCCAGGCGCCAGAAATCCTTATAAATGTAATCAGTGTGAACATTGTCCTGCTAATAAAAGTCGTGAAATTTATACATCAATTTGTGTTTCTATCGACCTCAATGTACAACCCAACCCCCCCCCCCCCACAATAAAAATTTTGAGATGAGCTTTAACTAGGACCAAAAATTTTTTATCCAAATCAATATCCCTAAAATAAATGAATCATCAAATTAAAAAAAAAAAAATTCCAAATTTCGGGCTTTCACAAAATTGACCTATAATTTAATCAATTTTATTGAAGGCTTGATAACGCAGTCCTTAACCCCCACCTGCACGAGATGTCCTACCCCGTCACCTGCACGAGAGTGTTTCAGAACACACAGATAGTAATTGCCTATTTAACTTATCGCAAATAGCTTTTTAGATTTTGAAATTAATATTTATGGTTTCTACAAATCTGTAAATTTCAAGACTTAAGTGATTTCAAATGAAAAATATTACGCGAGAGGTGTTGTGAAGACTATTTTCACTACCAGGTGGTGAAGTGTGTGAAAATAAATGATGCAAAACATTTTTGCTTGAAAAAATACCCCT
>SCLH01001014.1:73158-100039 GCA_004367855.1 Oikopleura vanhoeffeni | reverse complement strand
CTCAGTTATGTATTATTAGAACTTTCGCGGCCGGCAGAAAGATCCTAGACAGCCATACTGGATCTGATGTCTTAGAAATAAGTTGATTTTTGAGTTGATATAAATAAGGTCCTGGGTTTTTAACTCCGGTATTTTTAATGACGGAAAAATAAATATTTATTTTCTCCCTTCTTCTAAATGACGAGACAAAAATATTTATTTCTCCCGTTTCAAAAAATTCAATAATATTTTAATAAATTCAATTTTCAATTATCTATTCTTAATTGTGAAATGAAAAACAAAATAAAAATCGCGAACAAAAAACGATCGATTAAGAATTTTGTGAGGAACGAAAAAAAGACGGGAGAAAAATAATATTTTCGTACCCAGTCTTTATCAAAAACGGGACAAAAATAATATTTTGTTCTACCGTCGAAAAATGAGACAAAATACCCTAATCATAAATAATGAGATTAAATTTGAGAACTAAAAAAAAGCCAGTCTTGAAATACGGTTTCAATTAATAACTCTCCTTGAGAATGCCGTCATCAGATTTAACTCGAGAATCATTCATGATAAGATACAGAGCTGTGTCAAGAATTTTGTCCTCAAATTGACCGAAGTTCCAGGAACAAGGATTGCTGTACTTGCTTGTTCCACGCCAAATATATCCAGAATCATTCAGTACATATTCGTCAAGTTCTTTCTTTGAGTCTTTTCATTGGATAGCAAAAAATATCAGATCGAGTGGCCAAATTATTTTTACATGTATAACGTTATTTTCTACAGGTTGTAATTTATTTTTTGCCGGTGTTTTGCGCGGGACTGCTGTCGGATATTAATATTCTGGATGAGACTAAGCGTTGGAAATAACAATGACACAAAATTGATCACGTGTGAAACTCGCCACCAATTAGATAGCCAATCAAAGCGTCAACAATCAGATCTTTGACACCTGATTTTTTGTTCCAGTCACCCGTGAAACACTGACAACAAAAAATTACAACCTGTTGTTTGACCTGCATGAAATTCTTTTTTTGTTAAAAATGTCACTTTTAAAAAGGGGTTGTGGTTGCTGGATAAATGGAATATGCAAGCAAATAAAAAAGTTATTTTATCATCACAAGACAAATTTTTGAAATAATGAGCATAATATTTGATCCGCTTTATTTTCACGGATCGGTTAAAGGAGTACTGGTCGCATTTAGAGACTCGGACATGAAATTTTCTAGATTATTTTTAAAATATTTTTTTCTGAAAATATGGACGAAAATAAGTTGATAAGAAGTCTTTTTATTTTCAATTGTCATGAAAAAAGTATTTTTATCGCGATTTGAGAGAATAATTCTTTCATTTATTCAAATTTTGGAAATTTCTGAGAATTTGAATCGCTGTTTCCAAAAAAACGAGATACAAAAATGCAAATTGTGGACCTCGGGGCTCTGCCTGTATCTTTTGGGATCGTATTCATACTAGTTTTATGTTCCTACCGTCAAAATCCAGGGAGGAGTAGTATTTTCCCCGAGGCACTCAAAATAAGACCAAAAAACAGTTTTGTGCTCATTTAAGGGTATCCCTGCTCCTAATTTGACATATTCTCGATAAAATATTAGCCGAACAGGGCCTCGAGGATATCGATCACAGCGGCCATAAGGACAACTTTGCTTTGACTCCAAAGCAACTCCTTACTGTCAAAATGGAACGCAGTCCTGTTCAATATAATCGAACAAAACTCGTAAATTCTGAAACAATAGACAATAAATAAAAAATAAAGTGATAATTTATAAAAGTTTATTTAATATTTTAATTTCAATAATCTTTTCTTTCCTCAAAATAAAAAATGGCCGCCTTTAAATATCAATTTGGTTAAATTGTCCATGTGGCCGATCAAAAATATCAGATTGGTTAAAATGTCCATGTGGCCGATCAAAATTCAAATATTGCCTCTTCGCTGCCTTCATTTTTCAAGCTGANCTCAGTTATGTATTATTAGAACTATTAGCGCCGGCAGAAATGATCCTAGACAGCCATACTGATCTGATGTCTTAAAAATAAGTGATTTTTGAGTTGATATAAATAAGGTCCTGGGTTTTAAACTCCGTATTTTTAATGACGGAAAAATAAATATTTCTTTTCTCCCTTTTCTAAATGACGGAGACAAAAATATTTATTTCTCCCGTTTCAAAAAATTCAATAATATTTTAATAAATTCAATTTTCAATTATCTATCTTAATTGTTAAATGAAAAACAAATAATCGCGAACAAAAAACGATCGATTAAGAATTTTTGAGGAACGAAAAAAAGACGGGAGAAAAATAATATTTCGTACCAGTCTTTATCAAAAACGGGACAAAAAATAATATTTGTTCTCGTCGAAAAATGAGACAAAATACCCTAACCATAAATAATGAGATTAAATTGAGAACTAAAAAAAAAGCAGTCTGGAATATACGGTTTCAATATAATCTCCTTGAGAATTCCGTCTCATCAGATTTAACTCGAGAATCATTCATGATAAGATCAAGCTGGTCAGAATTTTTCCTCAAATTGACCGAAGTTCAGGAACAAGGATTGCTTACTTGCTTGTTCCACGCCAAATATATCCAGAATCATTAGTACATATTCGTCGAGTTCTTTCTTTGAGTCTTTTCATTGGATAGCAAAAAATATCAGATCGAGTGGCCAAATTATTTTTACATAACGTTATTTTCTACAGGTTGTAATTTATTTTTTGCCGGTGTTTTCGCGGACTGCTGTCGGATATTAATATTTTGATGAGCTAAGCGTTGGAAATAACAATGCCACAAAATTGATACGTGTGAAACTCGCCACCAATTAGAAGCCAATCAAAGCGCAAACAATCAGATCTTATGACACCTGATTTTTCGTCCCAGTCACCGTGAAACACGACCACAAAAAATTACAACCTGTTGTTTACCTGCATGAAATTTCTTTTTTGTAAAAATGTCACTTTTAAAAGGGGTTGTGGTTGCTGATAAATGGAATATGCAAGCAATAAAAAAGTTTATTTTATCATACAAGACAAATTTTTGAAATAATGAGCATAATATTTGATCCGCGTTATTTTTTAGAGACTCGCGACATGACATTTCTAGATTATTTTAAAATATTTTTTCTGAAAATATGGACGAAAGTTAGTTGATAAGAAGTTCTTTTTATTTTCAATTGTCATGAAAAAGTATTTTTATCGCGATTTGAGAGATTCTAATCAGAACGACCTTTCAAGTGGCAAATATTTTCACTTCAAAAAGCCTACTCCCCCTAAAGTTTCAAAGATAGAGAATACTTTTATAGCTTTTTTGAGCCAAACAGAACGTGGCAACACCCCAAGGTCGATTGCTCATTAAAATTCTCACCGGAGCTTAAATGACCAAAAAATGTTTTTTGGCCTTATTTTGAGTGCCTGGGGAAAATACTACTCCTCCCTGAATTTTCACGGCAGGAAACTTAAACTTGTATGCAATACGATCTTAAAGATCACGAGCAGAGCTTCAAGGGCCCAATTTGCATTTTTGTATCTCGTTTTTGGAATCAGCGATTCAAATTCTCAGAAATTTCCAAAATTTGAAAAAAATGAAAAGAAATATTTTTCAAATCGCGATAAAAATACTTTTTCATGACAAATGTAAATAAAAAAACTTTTATCACTTATTTTTGTCTAATATTTAGAAAAAACATTTTAAGATATCTAGAAAATTTCATGTCCGAGTCTCTTGAATGCGACAGTCACTCCATTAACACAAGCCTGTAGTTTAAATTGTTGACCGTCAATGGTATTTATATTCATTTTGCGTTTCCATCAAATACATGCTGCAATTTTGTGGTTCGTATTATAAAACGGTTCAAATTCATAAAAAATTTTTTCCAAATTCATAAAAATATTTTTTTCTACTCATCTAAGAATGTTTCGTCGCTATCACACCATGGATTGCAAATAATTATAAGATCGGGTTCTTCATCGACTATCTCATCATCTTCAGTCATAAGATGGATTGCTGTTTTATACCGACCGACCATTGCAGTAGCTGGGATGTGTAAAAGACAAGTCACATTATTTCCAGATGCATTTTCAATGGTGAGAAACCAATTTTTGTCTGCTTTATCACTTTCTTGAACTAAAATTTTGGTGCCTTCATTGGCGGATGGATCTGGACCAAAACTGAAAAAAAAATTGTAATTGCTCAAAATTTGATATTTTTGGGGCCTCGAAAACCATAATCTCGTATTTATTTACGAAGGCTTATATTAAGGCAATTTTTTGTAGTTTCAAAGTCATTGTGTCATTTCAAATTTATACGCAAATCTAGACATGATCTCTACTATACTTAACAGATCAAAAAAATAAGATAACTTTTGCAGGATAAAGTTTTCAGACTCAATTCCTGTATTGCCTCAATAAACACAATTCAAACGGAAATGACCAAAAAAACTAATCAACTAAAAGCATTTTTGAACGAAAAAATTATTAACAAAATAGTTTTTTGTTCTGAAAAAATTTATACTTGTTAATAAATATTTTTTTTGTTAAAAATATTTTTGTTAAGAAATGTTTTTTGTTGAGTTTCATAAAAATATTGTTAGTAAACTTCCGTGAGGATCAGCTCAAAAAATTGTAGATTTGATCCAAAAATGAAAAAAAAATATAAATGTACCTTAAATCAAGTTTGACTGTATCGGTATTTTTGTCAAATGCTCGATTCAATCTTGCAGTAAACTTCACTGTTTGACCACGTCGAACAACCATGGAATTATCAGTTCGGTCATAGTCACCGGTATGATGAGCAGTTGTGTTTTCAAATTTGTGCCAATCACAATCGGCATATTTTCCATGCAATTTGAGGGGGCTTTGTTCGTCTTTTAGATCAGGGTCTGAAATAACATAATTTCATATCCCTTTATCACTTGTTGGTTAGAATGCGTAGCCACCACGTTAAAATCACACGTTAAAAGAAGAAGTGGCTATTCATTCTAACCAAAAAGTGATAAAGAGATATAAAGATATTAAAGAGATTCGGTTTCGCTGATTTGAGCCTTTTCCGACGCCGTTTCTGACCATGCCGGCGGAGGTTATGTTTTTTGAAATTCTCCAATTGAAAAACAACACTACTTGATCATTTTCAAAATTAAAGTTATCTCATACAATCTCACCTACGCTCACACAGAGACTTGAAAAAAGTCCTTGAAAAGCAGACCAAAAAGCTATCAGATAACTGCTATCTCTTTTCTGAATTTTGAAGATTTGTAATTACAATTTTTCAATGCTAAAGTAGGCAAAAAATAATTTGTCGGGCCAACCTCACATTAAACATATATTTAAGAAATTTGAAGATATCAAATCGAGATTGTCAACTTAAATTTTGCTTACCAGTGGAGAATACTATCGATGGTTGTGTGTCCAAATCGCCCAAGTCGTAATGAATTGTCTCGAATGTCATAGTATCAAACGTAGTTATCGTCTTAGTATCAAATGGAGAGCTGTCAAAGATATGTTATTATATCAAGAATTGGGTGGGTTTTCACGCCGATTTTTCTTTAAGATATAAATGTGTCTCGATAAGATAGATTTTGGAGTGTTATCAGCTTCAGACAGGAAATTATAACGATTTTAATTGTTTGAAAAATCTCATATCAGAAGCTAACAGAAATATTTATCATCGCCGATTTGAACTTGGTCTGCGATAACACGGATATTTTTTCCCCATTGGATCTTTTAAAAGTTTGGATGGAAATTTAATTCAATGATTATAACGAACAAAAAATTTAAATTTCACTCGAAAAATTAGATTTTAATGTTTTCAAATGTTTTTCAAAAATTGGAAATTCTTGTTGATTTGTTATTTGACAGTTTTATTCGAATTGGTTTTCATGAAAATCGTTTCACAAACATTTATTACTAAGAATTATAATAAAGAATCTCCAGGGTCCGGACATTTGAGAATTCGCAGTCTGGGAATAAATTTAATAAAAAAATTAAAGGTTTGATTGAAAAATTAAATATTTTATAAAAACATAGATTAATTTATCTAAAAATATCTATTGTTTCAATAATTCAAAATTTGATTCAGAAGTTAAAGATTTAATACAAAAATTTTAATTTTTGTTTTTCATTTTTTTGAAAATTGGAAATGTATTTTGAAAAATTTAAATTTGTTAAAAAAGTCAAATATTTTGTTTTTAAATTATTTGTTAATAAGAAGTTCAAATTTTGTTACATCTGAAATGTCATTTAAATCGTATAAAAATTACATTTGTTTAACAAAAAATCAAAATTTAACAAAAATTTTACAAAAATGTCGAGTTCGTGTTTTCAGTAGGATTTTCACTAAAAAATTAAATTTTTTTAAAGAATCAAAAAATTAGTTAAATGATTCAAAATTTATTTCAAAATGAAGAAACCCGTACTTGATTAATTCAAAATTGTATTTAATTCTAAT
The DNA here is from genome assembly GCA_004367855.1 of Oikopleura vanhoeffeni. NCBI lineage: Eukaryota > Metazoa > Chordata > Appendicularia > Copelata > Oikopleuridae > Oikopleura > Oikopleura vanhoeffeni. Next base: position 93,604 of record SCLH01001014.1, on the reverse strand, counting down.
GATTATAATCGGAAATTGATGTCTCCAAATTAAAATACATTTTTCAATTTATGAATAAAATTCTCATTTTTGAATTAGCCAGCCAATCTTTTTAAATAAATTAACAGTTTTTTCTGATAATAATGTATTTTGAAATTCAATTTTGAACTATCGTTTATTCATTCTTGAGTGATATAAAACAAAATGTTTAATTTTTTGCAAAATATTCGATAATCAAATTTCCGGATACTGGTGTTATTTTAAACTTCTTAATGAGCTGTTTACAGTTTCTTCATAAATTCTCAAATTTAACTTTAAATAATCAAATGAAATTTTTAATACAAGAAAACATTTATATTTCCGATTTAATTTACAATTTTCTTTCTTTCTGAGTTTTAGATGCCTTTCAAAAAGTGCTAGATGTTCAGCGCTAACGCTCAAATTTTGAAAATACACTGACTAACCATTTATGGAAACCCCCGATAATGGAAACGCTTTACCATCTAATGGAAACCAATAGCTTTAATGGAAACCCATTACCATTTATGGAAACCATTTTTGAAAAACAAGGAATTACCATTTATGGAAACCATTTTTGAAACACAAGGCATGTTTGAGTAAAATAAACTCTGTTTATGGTGCTTAATTCGCTTCAAACTCTTCTAAAAAGTTTGTTGATTTCGGTTGCTCTATAATTGATCCCTGAATATGTAATTTTAGAAAAATCAAATAAATTTTCAATTTTTTGGCTGAAAACAACTTTTCAAAATTTGCCCAAAATAGCCATGTAATGGAAACCCATCGCCATTTAATGGAAACCCATACGGTATGGGCCATACCCATTCAATAGAAACCCATTACCATTTATGGAAACCATTTTTTTCGCGAAAGTGGGTTTCAATAAATGATTAGTCAGTGTATATCTTGTAAGATATTTGATTTGCGATATTTCAATCAAATTCAATTTTTATTTTCGACAGAATATATGTAGAACTATATTCTTGAAAAATTATTCGTTAAAAATCAAGAAAAAGAACGCAAACTTAATATATATATTTATATATAAATTTTCTGTTATCAATAAATTATATGCAGTCCCTTGAAAGTCCCTTTATAGTGAAGTTACCCACTAACCAGGGAGGTGTGGTATGAGTGCCATAGAATAGGGATGTCAAGCGAGGTGAGCAACAATATAAAAGACTCTCTGTTAAGTGAGTAACTCCACTTTCAAAAGATACAGCCAGCCATATCATGGACAAACGAAGAAACGTGTGGCTAAAAATAGAAAATATTTATGTAGAAAAGTCACTTTACAAGGCATTTATTTTTGCTTTGTTGCGCAATTGTCAATAAATAGTTCACCACAGGGGGGGGGGCAATATCGCGAAGAGTTTTTTGCCAAATTGCGTACACCACCTTCTCAACCGTCCTGACATCAAACGTCTTGACAGTTTTTTAAAAGTCCTGACAGTTTCTGAAACGTCCTGACAAAACTTTCAAAATGATACAATTTTTCCAAACGTCCAGACACTTTTAGATTTTTTAATGGAAATAAAACTGTGTTTTTAAAATAAAATTAACTTTTGTGATAAAGAAACAGCTATATATTCAGTGTTCACAATAGATAATTATGTTATAAACAAGGTTTCAAAAAAGATGACTTTTGCGTGGGTTTTCCATTTCTTTTGTACGTAGGTGTAAGCAAAAGATAGGCAAAAAATGTGGATGAGGATAGAAAATCTGGCCGGGGATGATCCCTTTTACAACCCTGGTTATAAATCAATAATTCTATGTTCAAAAAGTCCCTGGAGGCCTCCTAGAATCATATGGTTCCCAACCAAAGAGCTTATTTGTAGTTAATAGCGTGTCCACAATGTGGACTCCAAACCGTTCAGATTTTGGCTTTCGGAAACTAATCATCTCATTTAGTTCTGATATATTAAAATTACCACATATATTGAAAAAAATCGAGTAAAAATTGTCCGAATCGGACCATCTTTTTTCAAAACATTTGAGTTTGATACTAAGTTCAGGCTGTCGAAGAACTCTACCGGATAAGTCGTTTTCAAAACTCTAAATATAAACCTATTTATGATTAAGGTGGTTTTTTACAGATTATCTTGTCTTGAGAAGGCCCAATATCGATGAAGGGTTTCTTCTTGAAAAATTGGCAATATTGGCACTATCGGGGATATAAGGACAAAATAATTTCAAGTTCGAAATACTCATAAAAAATTCACGTTTTTAGGAAAAATAAAAAAAACACTGCAAAAATGGTACGAAAAACCGTACGATGGAGATTCGCTTATAGTATTGAGATATCAGAAGGCTGTCACCTCCCATATCCTTAGGAATATAAAACAAATTCCACCGGAAATTCTCACCAAAATTTACCTATTTATTTTTTAAAAGTGATGTTTCAATGTTGCTCGAAAATTTTATCTTATTTTTGCTTAAATCTTGAAAGACCATTAATTAAAAATCACAGTTTTATTTGCTTAGTTATATTGAAAAACGTCCTGACAGTTTTTCAAACGTCCTGACAGTTTTTAAACGTCCTGACAGTTTTTCAAACGTCCTGACGGTTTCCCAAACACCCTGAAAGTTTCTTAAACGTCCTGACAAAAATTTTCAAATCATGTATCCCCTGGAAAATATGTCCCTGGAATATCAAGGAGGTTAAGTTTTTTAACAAAAAAATGATCAATACAACCTTTATGATAAACCAGGAGAGATATGAAAATATGAGATAAAAATGATAAGTACGAGGGGGAGCCTCTCTATTCGAATATTACACCAAAAATCCAAAAATACTATAAAAATAAAAAGCTGTAAATTTACAAAACATTTCACATTTTAATGCCGGTAAAAGTTCATACAAAAAAGCCATTCTGTACCTTAGAATGCGAATAAATCAAAATGATAATAATAATAGGTATCATGACATATTAGGACGTTTGAGAAGGTGGTGTAGGCGTCTTGCCCAAAAATTTTGGCAAATTCGGCAATATTGGGCCGGCGATATTGGGCCCCCTGTATATCGGGTTATCCCAGAACGATGGTCATTTTGTTAATGGGCAGCGGGGCCAGCTGGAATTTGTCGCGCTGTGCAAATAATGGGAAATCACATTTATTTCGCGGTACAATTCATAAAACAGCTCGGGCTAATTATTTATAATTGTTTCGAATGTTAAAAGATACAAGATGATTTATTATAAATTATAGTAAATTGTTATTAAATTAAATTATAATCAAAATAAATTATTAGTAAAAATAACGTTCGGAACAATTATAAATAATAAGCCCAAGCTTTTGTATGAAGTGTACCGCGAAATGTATGTGATTTTCCAATATATATATCCATTTTATTTTTAATTCAATTTGTTCATTACAGTTTTTAAAAATATTCAGAATTTGAGAAACACATTCATTAAAAATAATTTGATCCAATCTTATTTTTTTGTGAGCCTTCAGATTGGATCCCGATTTGATGAAGAATTTGCGGATTTTTGTTAAAACGAATCATTTTAGTTTTTACCTAATCAATTTATTTGAAAGTTTCAAGTATTATTTGAGAGTATTTTATATCACTGTCGGCGTAAGTTTGAACTTTTTTATATATCCCCTATTAACACTTGTGTTAATATCCCGGCCCTACTCCTTAAAAACACACTACGTTTCCTCATTAAGGCCGGGATATTAACAAAAGTGTGAATAGGGGATATGGCTCTAAAATACTCGTCATTTTTTTACTGTTATCTTCGGGATGTGATTAAAGATCGGTCTTTAACTACGCGAAACTATTTTCATCATAAAGTTTTTCATTGACAGTAATCATCAGTAATAAATATATTCTTCAAAGGGAAAAGGCATTTGTTAAAATCTATATTTATCGTGATTTAAACAAAAAATTCATAAGATTGATTTAACTGACGTTTCGTGTATTAAGACATCTTCAAAGTAATGATATTTTTTAGAAAATAACATAAATGTAAACTCGAGCAGTATCTAGAACTTACAAACGTTTTTGTGATTTTTTTGACTTTTTGTGCTTACAAAATTTTAGTGTGCCCGTTTTCGAGTAAAGTACGAAGTAGTTCTCATCTTTTTGAATATTCAAAGTGGGGCGTAGGGTTTGAATTAAAAATGCCTTAGTGTGAATTCGTTCAAAGTAATTTTTAAAATTAAAGACAAGGAATTAAACAAAAAAGTTGGTTTGTTCATCGGATTTTCAATATCATCTTGATAGTTAACTTTACGCTAAATAATAATTTTGGAATAATTTATTGAATTGGCGGTATCTCACTCTTTTATCATTTTGTGAAAATCAAATCTAAAAATGTATGCATAAATAACACTGATTCTGTATAATGATCGAGAATAAATTTGAAAAAACAAATTAAACGAAAATTTTACGATCTATTCTAAGTTATCAGGAATATCAAAATTAAAAAAACATACAAATTGGGCGAATCACACATTTTAATCTGAACTATTAAGCGTGAACTAGCAAATTTGGTGAATAAAAAAATTGCCAATGTTTTTTCAATTTCAGATGAAAAGTTTCGGCACTGATTTTCAGAATCACAGTCAAAATTTATGATTAATTGCTAGAAAATACTAGATTTTATCCTAATGGTAACAATCAAATTCATTTCAAAATATTTTGAAAACGTTTTCCAATTGTATTTTGATTTAAAGATTTTTGATTTATGTGCTATAATTCAAAGCCTATAAATATCTTTTTTGGTAAACTATTTTCTCAGTCCTCGAGTCCTTCGACTTAAGGGGGTAGCAGCGATGTGGCAGATTGGTACATTTTTTCGGAGTGATTTTTGAAAGAAAAAAAATGTGAAAAATTTTTATTTAATTTTTTATCTAAAATGAAAGTGTTCATACTTGCGCACGTTAATATTTTTAAATTTTTTACATACTTAAGTATCTGTAAAAATATCAAACACCACTTTTCATTACAACTCCATTTCCAACTTGACCCGATGTGGGATTTTTTTTTAAAGACAATATTTATAAACTTCAGACATTGTCGGGTGTAATGCACTAATTAGTGGGAGAATCATTATCCACATGCAAAAATTTCTTTAATATGAAAGTTTTTTTTTCATGAAAAATAGAGAANCTTTGACGCTCGTTCCTGATTGGTCGAGCAATCAGTGATACTCAATTATAGTTCGGGATATGAGATTTAGGTTCAATTAATCAACCAGGTTTAATAATAAGTTATCAAAATGTATAGTTTTACAGATATTTGCCATCAAAAACCAAGAAAACAGCATTTTTCACGACGGGTACCCCTTCAGGAGGTTCGCAACGGCATGAAAGGTGTTTTCGAATGTATTTCACAAAAATACGGTGGGAGCTACAAAGTTTTAATTAGTATGGCTAGAATGATCGAAACCTCGGCTGCAAGTCATATGTTCTCGAAATTTTTACTAAATGGCAGTTTACCAGAAAACCGATCGAAAAACCGGTATCTTCCAATCTAGGAAAATTTTCAGCGCCTTCAAAAAACCCGAAGAAAACTTGAAAATTCTTGAGATTATGTAAAGCTGCAATAGCGAACTACTGAGAGGCCGAAATTTTAATTTTTCGAACTCTTAAAATTCCTCGAAATCTTAGATTTTGACATAAAGTTTAATTTTTTTTGTATTTCTATAACTCGAACAAATCATGTAAGTAAACTGGATAAGAAGCAAATTTTATTAAAAATTATTTTAACTTTCATTCTAGTGGCGCGAAACTTCAAAATGTTGGAAAATAAGCGACAAAGGTTGATTTTTGGTTGTTTATAAAGTAAATAAGTTTCTGTTTTTGTCAATTATTTAAAGTCGTTTTATGCTTTTGGGAACCCCCTAGAAGAAGTTCCATGTTTAAAATACATATTAATTAAATCTGGGCCTTAAATTGGCCGGAGGCCGATTGAAGGAGGTTTTTTATTTTTATCCATTTTTTTTGAAATAAAACTCTGATGTTTTATTTCAAATTTCGAAAAGTTTCCTGAAAATTTGAAACTCATTTTTCAACAAATTGAGGGCCAATTGAGGGCTTTTTTTTCAAAAACAAAAAAGAAATAAAAAATAGAAAATCCCTTTTTATCGGCCTTCGGCCGATTCGGGGCTCATTTCTCATTCAAATTAAAAAAAATTCTTTTTTTTATCGGCCTTCGACCGATTTTGGGCTCATTTTTAAACAACTTAAATTAAAAACAAAAAATCCTCTATTATCGGCCTTCGGCCGATTTGGGGCTCATTTTTCAACAAATTTCAATTTCAAACATAAAATCCCACTTTATCGGCGTTCGGCCGATTTGAGGCTCATTTTTAAACAAATTTTAAACATAAAATCGTCTTTTATCGGCCTTCGGCCGATTTGGGCCTCATTCTTCAACAAAATCAAATTATAAATATAATATCACTCTTTATCGGCCTTCGGCTGATCTGGAGCTCATTTTTCAACATTATAAAATTAAAAATATAATATCGCCGTTTTTCGGCCTTCGGCCGATTTGGGCCACATTTTTCACCAAACTTAAATTATGAATATAAAATCCCTCTTTATCGGNATTAAAGAAAGATATCAGTTTCCCGGTAAATAATTTAGTATTAGTATCAGTACTTCCCGCTTATGATAACATACAAATCTGAGAAAAGTTTTTTCAGTTAGAGTTTTTTGTTTGCTAAGAAGCTTTTTGTTAAACAATGTTTTATTGAAATATGTTTTTTCTTTAATTTTGTGTTAAAAACTTTTATGTTAAAAAATGTTTTATTTAAAAATTTCATGTTAAAAAATATTTTGTTAGAATATTTTTCCAAGAACCGGAAGCTCATATGCGAAAATTTTGAAAGATAAGCTCTGATCTCTTTACTAAAGAGTCTCTAGTTAAATTAACAATTTTTAATCCGTGGGATTTCAACGCCGGTTTTTAGTAAACTGTCGATTTAGTGTATTTAAAAAAAGGACTCACGGGATCTTCAGTGGTGAAAGATATCAGTTTTCCGGTAAATAATTTCACTTGTTATTAGCCCCTTCACCCGTTTTGATAACCTACGAATCTGAAAAAAGTTCTTATTAATTTAATAGAATAATGAAATGATTATTTAAAAGTCAACGAATTCTGGACAATGGAGACGCACTACTCTATAAAAATATTTAGCTAAAATATATACATAGAGAAATAACGGGCTTTATGCACCAATAACTTTTTTACGTTTGAACAATTTCTTTTTCATACTTCATGCGTAAAATAAGATATTAGTAAAATCCTGGGAGACCAAACGTGATACAAAAAACAGAGAAATGAATGGAAACTCGAGAAATGTAAAGGAACAGTTCATTTTTATATGAAATTAAAAATTTTTAACTCCAACGGCACTCGGCGTCAATAAATTGCCAGGTTTCCTGGATTTTGCATTTCTCAGGGTAGGTAATAAAATGCCACATTAACGATTCATGCGGTTCTTTTTAAACAAAAGTTTACTCAAAAAAAATTTCGCGGATTTTGAACACAAAACATTAACGCGGAACTCTGACTCTAAATTGTATAATGGAATCAGCACGCATGAACAATTGTAAAAAGTGCGTTCGAGATTATTTTTTTTTATGAATATTATAATTTCATAACAATTCTCGAAATTTACAGTACATTATGTACTCTGCAGATGAAGCGAACAAAATTCACTCAACCTCTGGTGACGTTTAGTAAAAAAATATTTCGACCTACGCTTTTTACTTATTATTGATTGATAATCACTGAGCCCCCTATTGGCTCATAGGAACCAATCACATGGTTATATGCGGAATATTTTGCCCACACATTTGAGCTATAGCTCGAGTTGATAAAGATTACATTTCTGGCATCGAATAAAAAAGTTGAAAATGCCCGTAACGGAGTTAATAAAAAAGTGACCGCATAAAAATCACAGATGAAACAAAAAAATCGTTAATTCCAATGTACAAAGATACGGCAAAATTTATTGAAATAGATAAAATTTAACTTTCGGTTAACAAAATTAATCAATAATCTCTATTTAAAATCGTACTGGTTGAGTCACTTTTCGAGCTTTACTTTGAAAGTAAAATAACAGTATTTTCATAAAAATTCAAAAATCTCAAGCATGTTTCAAGCATTTTTTAGGAAATTATGCGATAATAACATTTCTAAAATCACTTTATTTGATATTTTTAATGTAGAACATAATCTACGAAAGTAACTCTGCGGACTCGTGTTTTTTTAATCTAAGAAGCTAATTTTCAAGTTTTTGTAATTTAATTCTTGTATAACTAATGTTCAGGTTATTCTCAAAAACATATCAAAATGTTATTCCATTTGCTTACTCGTAAAGCATTAAATATCAACATATATAATACCATCTTGTTGACCCAAAAATGAAAAATAAAACAAACTCGCAAATAGATACATAACTGGTGCCATAGCTTAGCTGGGGGATTAAAAGTGTGTTCTTATTTTCCTAATAAACATAATCATTTTACTCGTAGTAATTTGGGTATCTCGGAAGCGTTAGTTTCAAGTACAATAAATAAAAAATAATGGCGAAGAGGCTACATATCCTCATTCCAACCAAAGTGAATCCTGAAAATGATGGTGATCTCAATAGCGCGGGTTCGAATCCCACTAGAATTGCCTTAGTGATTGCCTGGGTACAATTATAGGCTAAGGTGCTTGATATTGGGAGCGCCAAAGTTGATTGATTCTTAATATCAGCCGATCAACCCCTCGGCCAATAAGGAGGCCTGGGATCCGGCAAAAGTGGGATTCGAACACGCGCTATCGAGAGCACTATCATTTCCAAGATTCACTTTGATTCGGAAACAGAATCATATCATATGATTGATTAATTTTTATCAGAATAACACTTTTACTATTTGAGATTTCATTTTGATTACAGAAAATGGCCTTCAGAATGCCACCAAAAAACTTTGAGGTCGACTTTCTCATGGACTTTTTGCAACTATTGAGAAATTATTAAAACGTCGGTACTACCGACTCGGTAGATAGATAGTTATATAAAAATTTTGTGTTTCATCGACTTTTGTATAAATATTGGGCCTATAATCGTCAGAAGTTTATCACAAAGTGAACCTCAAACTTTCCTTTGTTGGTATTATCAAGTTGATACAATGAGCCTGACAGTTACCTCGAATGTCATCCACTGTAATCCAAGTTGAATTTAAAAAGTAAAATAAACGATATTTCAAACAATTTACACTGTGTTATTCTGATGAAAATGAAATAAGTCGCTGATCTATTTTTGCTGGAAATGGAACCGAAAAGTTCAGGGCTCTAAGCGCTTTAAGGGGGTGATCGTCGCTAAATGAGGGCCTAAAAAGATTCCCAAATCTTATTTCAAAGGTTTTTTTGAAAATAAAGACAATTACAAGGATTTGAGTACTTTTTTTATCTTGAGAAATCGTCAGAAAAGCTTTTTTTTGATGATTTCAAACATATTTTGTATGAAATAAGTTGAAATTTCTTGATTTTTAGAAAATAAAAACAGGATTTATGAAAAAACGAGAAAGAAATTGGAAAAAACGCTCTTAGATGATCTGCACGAAATCTTCAGCTATTCATTCATGTGGGTTTCGAATGTTTAACTTTTAAATCTAGGGACGAGACCCCGAAAATAGTGTCAAAATACTGTTTTTCGATGATTATAAAGCCAAATCCAATAATTTTTCCAAACCGCTTCTAGATGAGCTGCCTACGTTTTGTCCAGTTAATCTAAGTCATATATCATTAATATACCTTGTGAACAAATGGGAGGAGATAAATTTTGAAAAAATAATTCCATCCGTTTTGTAAGCTTATTTCTGATTGGACGAGCCATCCGTCACTTTCGATTTTTGAGGACGCAAGATTTTTGTTAAAATATATCAGAGAGAGGTAATACTTGGTCGAACCATTTGTACTTTTGCGACAATTGGCCAATGAAAACCCCAATTCAGCTTTTTAGCGACGACCCCTCTCATAACGGTACATTTGATCACCAGCTGACTATCACCAATGATATATTGTTCGATCTGATCAGCTCAGCGAAAAGTTACAGGTATTTTCGGTGGACCCAAGTAGCGCGCTACTCTAGCGTCAGTGACGCTGCGTCACACAAAAAATTTCTTAATAATTAAAAAAATCGCGTCCCAGACGTTTTAAAAATTGTTGGGTTCCCAGAAGTATGACATTAGTACAGTACTGAAACTGCTAAAAAATACCTGTATTTATTTTTAAACTAACATCATCCATGCCTTTAGGCTCATTTAATGTTTCGCCCGAAAAAGAGCCCTTGTCAAAAACGATTAATAAATAACTAGGGAGTAATAAATTGCAAAAAACTTTTTTTTCTCTTTATGTTTTTTTTAACTTTTCAATTTTTTTTTGCAAAATGCATGTCTTCAACAGAAAAAAAAGTCCATAACAAAAAATTTTTGAGAAATGGAAAATTTTAATATATTATTGTCAGAAAAAAATTCATTGGGTATGATTCGCTGGTAACGATGTCAGAAAATACGGTATTTACACTGGGGTGACATTTAGATTTTTTTTTGCAAAACATTTTTCAAAAATTTTGAAAATTCATTTTTATTTTATGACCAAAAATGATCCAATTTGGTTATGAAAGTTTCATAATGAAACACCCTTTCTTTAAATGTTTATACTGAAATTACAAAAAAAGGTCCTGACTTAGGGCTCATAAGGTAGATAAATGCCAATTATAAGCGTAAAGTTTAGACAGAGTTATTCGAGCAGAATATTTCTAAAATAATTATAAAGTATTTTTTAATATTATGTTTTGCATAAACTTTTATTCACAAACTTTTATGCATAAAAACGTTCATAGAGCTTATTTTTTCACATTCGGTCAGTTCATCTCCTCTCTGAGCAAAAATTTGAAAAATGGCCACAAAAAAGTTCTTTGCTCTTGCGACTATTACATATCCTATTTTTTTTCAATTTCGTAATTAACTTGTAACACAGTTTAATTTTTGGTATAAATTACTTTGTATCAAAGATGCCGCGCGCGCCGCTATTAAAATGATAATTAAGGAGGTTGTAGGGTCTTCAAATCCAATATTTGACATTTTGAACGGCCTATAACTTTGTATTTACTCATGATATAGACAATACAAGTAGATATTGTGGTAGCTCAGAACGTTGAGCAAATAGTACTTTATAGATGACATTGTTATCTGCCTTAACCATCCGGTTAACCGAGCTTAACCAAACTACAGTTTCCTGTTAAAAGCTTGAATACCGGTCTAATTTTTGAGACAAAAACTGGTCACGAGTCGTGACTCACGACGGACTTTCAAATATTCTCATCTAACTAGCGTTGCCCCCAATTTTAAAAAAAAAAAATTTAGTGCTGAAATTTCCTCCACATACTGGTTTTTTGATTGTTTTTTCGAGAAAAAAATATACCGGTCTGGGTATACATAGCAAATAGTTTGAATTTGGATATATTGATATTCAAACGCTTGGCTAGGTCATGTTGCCCGTTTTTCTGATTTTGACCAATGGCGCTGCTGAGCTTGATTTGAAAAAAGTACAAAATTTTAACAAACATTTTTGAATTCTCTTTGGTCAGTTTGATCATAAACCCTAGTAAAATCTTTATTTTTGTAAATTGTTCGAGGAAAATTACAATTTCTGACTTCCAATAAATGGGAAAATTTTTCGGAAATTTTTTTTTGTCGAATTATTAGAAGTGAACTGGTTTTCATCAGTCATGAATTAAAAGATATATCGGAGACCCTACAACCTCTTTAATGTGTTAATTTCACAATAAATTATAAAATAACTAAAGTTATTGCTATATTTCTGATTGCCAACATTTAAATTTTTGTTGGAATATGTGACATATTATATGTCATTTTAAAAAAATATAAGAAGAAGGCTTATTTCTACTTATAAAGGAGATGCACGTTTTTTAACATATTTGAGGACCAATACATAGAAATTAAATTGCAAACCATAAGAAATTAAATTGAGGAATTTTTAATGCGTAAACTGTGATATGCGTTCATTGAAGGGATATAAAAAGCTTATTCTGAAGGGTTTTTATTACAAAATTTGCCAAATGTGACCAGTAAAGTAAAAAACTTGATCTGATTATAAACTAAAAATGAAAATTTTACAGCACAATAATAATGTATAATAATAATTTCCAAAATCATGAGATTTTATTTTATTTTCCACCTTCTGGGAAAATCCTAAATATCTACGTTGCATAAAAAAATGAATACTACGCGAACTTCGATTATCTTAAAGTGTCCAACTTGGATTAGAGCTGATAGTACCCCACCGAGCCTTTTAGTTTTATATAAAATAACTTAGATAAGCCAAGTCCATACTTAATACTATTTCTGAAAGAATGATAAAAAAGTCTAGATTGCACTTTTAGTCCGTCACATTCCATCCTGACCCAAGTGTTTAAAATCCCCAATTTTTTTAGTGGCAGTGAAAATAGCCTAGATTTCACGGTTGACATTTCGCCACCACCTGTTCTGACCCTATCTGCCAAGGAGTTAGATCGTTAATCAAAAAAATATATTTCTTGATGCGCATGATTAAGAACAGATGCACCTACACGTTCACCCCCTTAGGGCTTTCCCGCCAGTTCATTGCGTCTCTAGTTTATGTGATAACATTTTAAAATCTTAATTCTTTTGGTGCTCTGAAAACCTCCTGAGACCGTATTTATACTAACAAAATATTAATTGATTTTTTTGAAAAATGTCAAATTTTTGGTCAAAAATTTGACCTTAGAGACCTTGAGAGAAAAAAAACATATTGAAAAAAAAAATTATGAGCTATACACAGATTTTAACCGGACTATGTGTTTTTCTGGTGATTTTACTCATGGCAGATATTCGGTTAAGAATTGAAGATAAATTTGCTGGAGAATTAAGAGTAGAAGAGTATGAAGACAATTCTATTGAGGAAAGTTATGAAAATTCACAAGATATCGAACCGAGCGAACAGCCTTATAGGGAAGGGCCAGGTTAGGGTGGCCAACGTGAAAATTAAAAAAAGGTTCCAAAAAATAATAAAAAAAATCACTGAGAGAATAAGAAGAGTTAAATAAGAAGAACAATTAAAAAAAATGAAAAAATTTTCTTTGTAATTTTACTGGTTAAAATGCCTGTTTTACTCAGGAGGAGACCCCATTTTGTAAATGTAATATTTCATGGTCATTTTTACATTGTTTTGATAAAAAACCTTGTCAGATAAGGGCCTAAAATGTTGTCAGAATGTAAAATTTTCAGCCTACACATTTTTCGTCAAAAAGACCAGATACTTTTTCAAATGAATTTCGAACATTTTATTTTCCATAAGTTTTTTTAAATCTGCGCAAATTGTTTTGTTCAATCAAGCAAATCAAGGGGAGGTTTATGACAACTTTCCTTGAATTGAATTGACCAATTATGTGTCTGTTTGCTTTATTAAACTCGAGATTGTTGTTCCCGATAAATTAATTTACGTACTGTACCAGATATAGAACCAAAATTTCAAAATATTTTGAACCTTGGTAACTTTCACTTTGACCACCCTATATCTTAGGTGGGATTGAACCACGAACCCCAAAACCAAATATTTCTGATTTGCGGCTGAAAATAAAGATGCTTAATGAAAGGGCTCCGCTGACCTCTATGCAAATTGATTACTTGGAAAGACTGGCTACACTAACACCAGCAGAATTAAATTTTGTTACAAACGTGAGTAGAAAATTAGTAATAATACCGGATTTGAATTCATGCTAAAGAGTTAAAAAATTTAACGGTAATTCAAAAACAATTTTCAATTTTAAAAGAATTTGTATTTATTTTTTAATTATAAGCACTCAATTCAGAAATAATTTTATGACTTGAAAAAATCAAAAGCAAAATAATGCCGCGTCTCAGTTTCTTTGTCATGTGATAAATGGCTGTAAAATTAAATATTTGGAGACTGACTCCACTGGAGACTCCCCAGGAGACTTACTTTTTCAGTTTTAGTATTTAAAGTTTATTTTATTTAAATCTGATTTTCGACAAAATGACTTTGGGCAGAACAATTCACATGTTTTTAAAGCATTTTCTATCGATTTAAAATTTGTTCCGAATGGTTCAAAGTGCACCACTTTTTTCTCCAAGTTTTATATTTGTAAAAAGTTTTTTTACTTATTTATATCCTATCGAAGAGAATGACTCGAAAAAATTTTAGATTTTTTTATGATTAGCTAAAATTTTATTTTATTTACTGTATTTGTTTTTTTCAATTTCTTTTTAGAGCTTGGATTAAAAAACCTAGCGATATTTTTTCAATTTTTGTATTAAAAATAATTTTAATCTGTTCAAAATGTATGGAGACAAGTTTATTATAAATTAAATCAATTAACGATGATAATTGTTATTTTCAATTTAATATCATAAATTGGTAAGAATTTTTTTAAAGAAAATTAGTCAGTTTTTATTTTCTGGAACGGTTAACACATTTTCGGGTTAAATTTAAAACAAAAAGATTGGATATCTGTAAAAATATCGTCTCACAATCCGGACAAAAATTAAGTGGGCCAAATAACATTATTTTTCTCTGTTCTCATTCAGGGGGTGATCGTCAATAATTTAGTGAAAATTAAGGTTTTCACTGGCCAATTGCCGAAGTAGAACAAATTGGTCGACCAAATATGACTTTCCTTTAAAATATTTGAACAAAAATCTTGCATCCTAAAAAAGAGAAATTATTGACGACCACCCCTTATAATAATTAAAAATATCGTGATTTCTGCTGGTTTCATAATATCTCAGATATTATATCTGACAAAAATATTTTTAATTTAAATACAATTTCTGCGGCGATATTTGAACTTTTTATGCTAAACGAATTATTATCATCATCGTTTTGCTTTCGGATTATAAAAGTTTTACAAACAGAAGTTTCTACTGATTGTTTTTTGCTCATGAATTTTTAAGGCGTGTAAAAACAAGCTATTGTTGGCACCACAAACATTTTTGGTGAATTTTTATCGTTATCAGCTCATTTTTTGAAGTTAAAACTTAAATTATTGTAATTTTGGATTTATTAATGTAGCTAATTCAAAGTTTAATTTTCTTTCATATAAATTTAAATTAAAAAACTATGAATTTTGGACTGAACCTTTTTTCGAATATAAAATTTTGTATACTAAATCATCAATCCCTTTTTTTCGTTTTATTTGTTACTGGCGGTCGGATCACATAAAGCATTTCTTGCTCTTTTTGTTCCTTGTGGATGTTATTATTTTGGCAGATAAGAAGGCATATTTTGAAAGTTTATTTAGGAATTTGGCCGTACAATTTCTTAAATAAACGCTTCACATTTGACATTGCGTCGATAAGGACTGAAAAAATTGTCATTTAAAGGTACTTGGATAATTATTTTTGACTGAATTTTTGAATTTGTTATGTTATTTTCTATCATTCGGAAAAGTTTAAAAAATAATGTATGAGCTCGTCAGAAGTTAAAGATTTTTTGGTCACATGGGGTCACTTTACGTCATTTTGGGTCAAGTTGGAATATCCTTATTGCCCTCTCGCGACAGATTTGGTCCCTTAAAAACAGGGGGTTAGAAAACAACGCTTCATTTCAAAACGGAGTCATCCGTTGTTTTTTAGATAGCTCAAACTGGACACAATTATTTAAGTAATATAAACATTAAAACTGTTTTAATAGGACAATGATTTAATTTTTTTTAAGATTACTGAAATTGTTTAATTATTAGTTTTGTTAAAAAATAGAAACAAAGACTTAAAAAAAAATAAAAACAATGGTCTGAATTCGGACCAAATTTTTTATTTGTATTATTCACCTTAGATAATTTGTGGCACAGTTTTGAGCTATCTTAGAACCTAATGGATGACTCGTTTTCAAATCATGCGTGGTTTCTCAACTCCCCGTGTTTTGAAGCGGACGCAAATCGTGATCGGAGATGTATAGGCAATAAAAGGGATAATGTGATCTTTTTCTACAAAAAATTATTAGTATCATTGAACTTTAATGAGAAACAAGTTAGAATTATAAGAGAATCTATTAAAGATCAAATTTTTCAATTAATACATTCGGATGTATTTTTTAGTTAGCCTCAAAAACTCGGTGTAACCTGATTTTTTTTTCTCTCAATGCTTATAAACAATGTATCTCCTTTTCCAACAGAATACCAGACTCAAAAACGTTTACTATCTGCTATGACATTCGCGTGTATCGTAATTACCCACTGATGTTGATCTAAGTGATTGTCTTAGTTGATTGCTCTGAGGGATTACATTCACCCTGTATCAAATTTAGCGGTTTCAATATCTAAAGCACCCTCAGCGACTCTACAAACAATCATGGAAAGAGCAACATCAGTGGGGATTCGAACACGCGCTAATAGCAAGAGATACGTATAATCGTTTTGAGATGGAGTTCCGGTGGGAAAAGGATCATATTTGTTGCCTACATACTGTCACCAAATCTGGTATCGCCGAAACTTGGCGTAATAAGCCAATCAGCGGCATTTTCGAACCGCGTGAAATTTCACAATTTCTGTATGACGCAATTTCCCTGCTGAGGGTTGTATGAGGTGTGCCCTGATATTCAGTGTGTCTATTATACTACCTGGTTGGAAAAAAGTTCAAAATGGTGATCTTTTTGCATAGTCAAAAAATTCCAAACTTTTCGCGACATTGGTTCAAACTAACTCCATAACTATTAAAATCAAAATTATGAAGATCGAATTTTTCCAAAGAATTTAACTCATCATGTTCGCTTGTAATCTAGCATGATTTTTAAACCTCCGTCTGTATTCTTCAAGCTCGGCGGGGGGTTATGTGGTTTCCTTCGGCTTATGAATGAATAGCAATTTCGCCATAATTTTTGAGGCGTTTTTAAAGGCTCGCATTACAGTCTCATTTTATATTTATAAAAAAGATCAGCGCCAGAATTAATATACAGTTATGTCGAAATGTGTCATGACTCCAGATTCATAACCAAACAAAAATCTCTCGCAATGGGACCGTGGTTCTTTAGGAGATTTGATGACAAGAGACACCATGACACCACACATTTAACAACTGGTCAGCGAATTAATCCTGACGGTCTACATTATAAACCCGCCGAGGCTCACGCTGAGGTCTTCACACTGGCAAATCCCATTTTATAGATCAAATTGCTTAAAAATAATGCTCTTGTATACTTATATTTCAAGAAAAACTTTGTGAAATGAAATTAAAATTTCCAGAAGTTTATTTCACAGGATGATAAAAGATACTCCAGTTCCGTTCCAGTAAAATTGTTTTCGTGAAAAAAATTCAGATCCTAAATTTTTGACAAAATATCTAAAAATCCTACCCACGTAAATTTCGACATTTATTTTTTTCATAATAATAACATGCTCCACTACGACCGAAAAGCTATAATTGGGTAGGGTCTTATTTGATATTCAAGGAAAAAATACAATTAAAATAATAATGTATTGAAAAATTTGAAAACAAGCATATTATGAAGCCACTCGACATGGCAGATTTTTTCATTTAAAATATCATGTATTTTTAATAATGCTTTTTAACCCGTAAAGCCATTCAGGTATAAGGCGATTAACTCGTACATTCATTTTCAAGGCCAAACAGTTTGATAAAAGCGATTGGGAAACACAATTCTAAGAATTTTGCTATTAGATGTCCTTAAATTAAAACAATCAACTTCTTTAATTGATAAGTAAAGAAAGTAAACTGAATGTAAAATTTTGGTATCGTTGTTATTTATTAAAATGTAACTTATAACAAAATATTTTGAAAAAAGAGAGAGTTAGGTTCAGAGGAATTTTCTATAGAATTTTCGCATATGGACCAAAACTCTTAAAAAAATCTATGAAAGGCAGCGAGAGCCGTTATTATGGCAATTTTTCCTGTGTGACATGTTAAATAAACGTATTAATAATTCGAATTTCCAAAAAAAAACGCAAAATAATATTCAAAATTTTAAAAAATTATTTGAAGAGTGTCAAAAAAAGTCTTGAGGGAATTTAACAGCCAATTAATGCCAGCTCGTTAACGAGTTTCATCCACCTTAAAAAAAGGTCAAATTCCTAAAAAAAAATTTAGACCTTGCATTCTTAGAAAATGCTAAGTTTTGACTGATCTCAGTAATTAAATAGTGAATGTTACGAAAAACGTGCGGTCTTGAAACTTTTTCATCATTAACCACGATATACAGACTCTCTCGCGGGAGATACAATGAATTTTGCAAAAATATGGTAAAGCTCTGTTTATTTTATAAGAAACAACAACATTTTTTTCACCTTTGATCATTTTTTTGGGCTGGAAACTGTCAAGTCTCAGTCAGTCTTATGAGAATAGATGGATGAATTGATGAAGCGTGATCTTCTATACAAAAGAAAATAGGACCTTTTTGATACGAATTAAGAGTACCATAGCGGCTATACCCCCATGCACATTAAGCCAAGTGAATCAGCAATGATTAATCACTACATTTTAAGCGGATAAACAAACCAAAAAAATGATTGAAAGTAAATTTAATTATACGTTCTTAAAAAAAATACTACTACTTTCAAATGACAAATTAATGCCCTTTATTTGTATTACACATAATGCACTTTCATTGTGTGAATTGTGGTCTGGAGAGAGTTTTTATTTACTTATTCACATTTGAGATAGTTTTATTATTTTTTTCAAAAAACCTTTATGATAGGCATTGAAGCAAATTACTTGAATTATAGTTTATTCAATAACGAAAAAATATATGTTGATAATGAATCTTAAGTTAATACGCTTGATTTTACTTCTGATCACACGTGACCAGATGTACTAAATGAATTCAGTAAATAGTCTGCATTCTGAGAAGTTTAATTGTGGAAGTTTAAAAAATTTTAGATCCAAAATTTACATAAATATTCAAAAGAATATCGTTGTAACTCTAATTTGAAAGAGAAACTTTAATTTCGAAGTTTCAAAGTTGACGAGAAAAATTTAATTGTATTTACATTTGTGTATAGGGTGTCAGCAGTCAGCAAATTTTCGAATGAAACAATTTTAGAGAAATATCAAAAAACTGTGAACTACCATAAATTTTCCAAAAATCGAATTTTTTTTGATTTTTTTTTCAAATTTTCGAAGTTTTAGGCCGCGATTTTGATTTGTTGAAAATTCCAACCAATCAGAATCGAATATTTCGGAAGAGGATTTGATTCTTTTTTCATGTTGATTTCGAAAATATATTATCTCTATACATACGTAATGTTATTTATCAATTTATTTTTTTTTTTCCCCTTGAAAAATCAGAAAAAAATTGAAATGGCAATTATTTTCCAATGTTTTTTGCTAATTTTTTGCCCCTTCTACCGCGCAAAAATTAAACATTTCCATTGACGCAGAACTCAATTTTTTCGTGTTCCTTAAATTAATTTTCTTTAGTTTCACATCAAAATAAAAATCGAAAAAAGGGTTTCTTCTGTATTTTGAAAAATTGTTAAAAAAAAAAAAAAATGGCAAATTTTTTTTTGAATTTCGTATTTTTTATTTGAAATACTCTGTTGTATGGCTGATTTATTTCAATTTTCAAACCATGAAATATTACCGATCTTAACTTTTCATTTATTTTTCAAATAACAATGGCGGGCGTATTATTCTTACGATTCTCGCAAATATTTTTTGGATATTTGACATTTTTTACTTTTTCTATATTAGACGAGCTAATTTAGCAAATGATTTGTTAAAACGGGCGAGAAAAAGTTCATTTGAAAAGTTCCGTTTTTTACAACTATGAGCATTATCTTTTCTAAAAAAAAAAAATAGATTGAACCTTTATTATTGACTTTAATAAATATGGTTGAATATTACTTAACACCGCCAAAAACCAATTGATGGTGGAACGCGCACTTGTGGTCTCGCGTCATCCAAACTTGAATTCTTCTGTTAGAAAGGCATCCAAAAGTTGTGAACTCCTGGCCTTTTCATTCAAATTTTGATCCTGACAGTTAATGCTCGATTAAATTTTATTTCATATCAAACTTCATCCTAAATCGATAAAATTAATTCACGATAATCTTCAGTTTTATTAAACTGATTTTAATAATCTGATAAAATATAGTAAATATCAGCCTTAATCCTCCGAGGCATTCCCTTTTGAAAGGGTAAAGTCAACTTTAAATTCCGCCAAAAATGGTGGAAAA
The DNA here is from genome assembly GCA_004367855.1 of Oikopleura vanhoeffeni. NCBI lineage: Eukaryota > Metazoa > Chordata > Appendicularia > Copelata > Oikopleuridae > Oikopleura > Oikopleura vanhoeffeni. The sequence continues at coordinate 73,406 of SCLH01001014.1, read as the reverse complement.
AAATGATTTAAAAAGCTCCTCTTTTCGAATAATTTTAAAACTCAACAATGTGAATCTGAAAATATCACCCAAATTTTTCTCTGAAAAAACAGGTTCAAATTTTATGACCAAGTTGATTGGAAGGCGATTTTTCCGCTTAAGTCTTAACTTCCCCGAAAAAAAATAACTTTTTGAACTCCAATCTGGAGTTGAAATTTAAATTAGCCAGGCGATTTAAAAAAGCGTTTTGTGTACGATTTGGCGAAAAA
>SCLH01001014.1:32036-69045 GCA_004367855.1 Oikopleura vanhoeffeni | reverse complement strand
TTAGGTCCGCATTTTGATTTGTAGGTTGGGAAATTTACCAAAAAATCGATTTTTTTTTAAACAAGAAAAATCTTACGTTTAAAAATTACTAGAAAAAAATTCTTTACAAGATGGATCAATAAAATCGATACCCATTTTGGACTTTTGAAATTTCTTATTTCAAATTGTCTAGCACTCTTCCACTTACTCAGCATAATGCGGAATTAAATCAGGATAAATTCGTTGAAGGGACATTTTAGACTTTTGTCTATCTTGTATTTCTGAAAAATAATTTTAGAACCAGAAATGTGAAATATGCCTTTTATTGAAAAATGACTCGCGCATGCATAAAATTTCAAAACAAGTATTTTGTATACAGGAACGGATATTTTTTCTGGAAGTGAAATTTTAAAATAACGATTTTAGAGCAGAATGAAATTTTTTATATATTTGCCAAAAAATATTCAGGGTATCACAAAATGGCAACAGTGTTACTGGTTAACTTCACTAACCTAAATGCCATAAATTCGATCAGGTATTTTCAATATATCAAGCTAATTAACGAATTTTCAATAAAATTTGAGAAGATTTTATAAAAAATTTGGCTTATTTCTTAATTAATTTTTAGTTTAGAATGAATATTGTTAATCAGACAAAAGTGACAATTTTCAGAACAAGTCTAAAAATATGTCAGAACGCCTTGGCGGAACTTTTTTTGTATTTGTCTCCAAGGGTTAATTTAGGTGATTAGTATCATTCAATGTTTTTGTTTGTGTCAGCAAATTAATATTATTTATTTTCTCAAGCAGAAATAAAATATTTAAATGTGCAATAAATTTAGCTTTGATGGTGAAAACCACCTTTGACTCACCAGTTTTGGTGGCAGTATCAACCGCATGCATCTTCCCGCCGAATATTCGTCAGTATTTGCCCAATCAGATTTTTTTTTTGTAAAACCAACGAAATATTTTGCAAGAATTTATAACTACATATTTGTTTCTAACGCTAAATTTTGCGGCGACATTTGTCTCGACAATAAAACCATAACTGTGACTAATTAATTATTATTATTAATTAAAAGATATATTTTGGTTAACTTATTTGACTTGATTATCATTATAAATTGTTATTTAATATAGATTGTTTTAGAGATAAATTAATCGATTCAATAGTCAGTATTGTTGTCGGGTAGCTAATTTATTCGTTTTGAAATCGTGTCTTACAACATTGTAAAAATAAATTTATTTTTGACCACTAAGTGTCGTAATAGAAATTGCTCACCTAATTAAGTCAAAATCGCAAAATATTATTTTATTTTTGGAAAATTTTATGAAAAAAACAATTTTCTTTTTATTTTTTTTGTGAAATAACGTGATATTTTTTTCAAGAATTAAAAACGAAATTTTCCTTCCAGGGCTGCTTTTCGGGCCAAATTTGACTTGTTTATAAAATATTGGCCGTAACTAATAATTAACTTAATAATAATAATTATTATTATCCAATTTATTATCTTGGAAATAAATAGACAAACTTAGTCGAACACATCCTGCTATATTTTCAACAATATATGAATTAATGTTCGTTACAAATGCTTCATTTTGCAGTCAAGTATGTCTAGACAAATTAAAAGGAATTAATGAATTTTTTTTATTAATAAATATCTGCCAAAATTTTCGCAATAAAACGAAATATTTTTCAAGAATTATATTACGAAATTTTCGTTTCCTAGGCTTCTTTTCAGACCAAATTTGACTTGTTCAGAAAATACCAGTCAGAATCTAAGCCTTCATTATTATTATCTAATCAATTATTTTTGAAATATATTGAACTCATTCAGTTCTAAGAATAATTTCACAAAATAAATTGTAACGGAGTAATTTAAATATTTAATAATTTCGAGTATGATACTTCTTACATAACTAAGCCTTTTAACTAAGGCCATGTAACACGGCTGTCGGTGTTCATTATTTTTTAGAAATAATCAGCGATTTCGAACATTCAAAAAATGTGTCGTTAAATTTTTTTACTTCATACTAGAAACCCCTAAAATTTAGCTCAAATCGACATTTGTTCGGACTCGCTAAAAAAAAATCAAAAAAATTAATTTCCACATTTTTTTTTCTTTCGCTCTGAAAAAATGTACCAATCTGCAGGACTTATGACACCCCTTAAATAGACAATTCTTGAAGAATGTATATTTTTGTATCGCAAAATTTCGACCTCTTCATTCAAAAATTTCAAAATAAAACATGTTGAATCGCCAATAAATAAGATTATATCGATAATTGAGCCTAAGGTAGGTCTAAAAACTTATTCCTATCTTTTACTAGGGAAAAAGTGTTAAGCCTACCTAGGCCCTAATTTCCAATTCACATTTTTGGAATTATTTATGAGATATTCACGTGTTTGAGTACATTTTTAACACATTTTTATACAAGAATGAACCTCAAGGTTTACCATGTCGCATGGGGCTTTAAAATGCTTGAGTTTTTTATGTTTAGTTGGCCACAAAAATTTGCCCACAACCAAACTGCCATTTATTTATTTTTCTAATAAAAAGTTGGAAATATACTTTATATGATGAAATTTAATTTGTTATTATATTATTTTGTAATAATGGAAAATTTTTGCTCCTTCTGAGAACAACCTTTTAAGTGTCATTTCAGAACATTGTTTCATAATTTTAAAAATTTTATATTAATTTTTCCAACTTTTGAGCATATAATATAATATGGTACGTCACAATTCATCATAAAAACGAATGTCAGATCTGATTAATAATGAAATTTTGTCAAGTGCTTTTCCCTTATTCTTCGGATTTGCGGTATCTGACTTTACATATTTCATGATCTATTAAGGGCTGCCATAAGTCCTGCAGATTGGTACATTTTTCAGAGCAATAAATGAAAGAAAAAAATGTGAAATTTAATTTTTTTACTTTTTATCTTCAATAAAAGTGTCCATTCTTGCAAGTCTTATATTTTTAAATTTCTTAACCATAACTAATACTCTGGGAAAATTTAAAAAACACTTTTCACTGTACATCCATTTCCAACTAACTCGACTACAGATTTTTTTAAAGACGATATTAATTACACTTTCGACATTGTCGGGTGATAGTGCGCTAAAAGTCTTGTTTTTATGTTGCTAATTAAAAATTCTCTTGATATGAAGTTTTTTCCCATGAAAAATGGTCAAAAATGGCAAAAAGTAGAGAAACAAACTTTTTATTTGAGATAAAAATTGACCTCAATTGCGTTTTGATATTAAAAAATGTTCTCTCACTATCTAAAGAAATGCGCGCGTATTACACCCACAATTTTATTTGGAATTTTTGACTCAGCATAAAATTTTAAATATCAGTGCCAATGGCAACTTATCGAGTGTACAGCCGAGTCTTAAAATTTCATCGATAGTTTATGAAATGAAAATCGCGCGACCAACTCATTAGTGACAACGGATATTTATAGATACCAAAACATTTAATATGTGATTCTGTCTGATTTTTCATGGAGAGTTCAAAAAAACCACTAGTAAAAAATTTTGGACTTGATTTGCGGAAAATTTTTATAATTTTTCTAAAAAGTCGACAAAAAATGACAAATAAACATATTATATTTTTCAAACAACGTCAGAAATATGTAGACATGCATGAAAAAAGTTAAAGTGGCTATTTGTTTTATTTTTATTCATTTATTTCAAAAAACTATCAGAAAAATATTTTGGACAAAAAATGCGGAAATTTCATAATGCTTTGAATTTTTTTTTAAATTTTATGATTTCAAGATGACAAATCGAGCTCAATCTTTCCTTAAATGGGACAAAAATTATTTTAATGAGCTGAAACATATTTTTATCGGTTCAGCTAACTATAATAAGCATAAAAAATATACTGACTTATTATTTTCGTAAGTTATAACGACTCCAGTCTGCTGGGTTTATGGCACCCCTTAAGGTTGGCAAAAGGATAACAAATAATTTTTTTTTCTTTTTCTAACAATATTATTGTTACAATAAAAGTAACAAAAATTATTCAGTACTTTCAGGATCGGTATCAATTCTCAAAGCTTTTCTTATACATTGGCTTTTGGCTCTTTATCGTTCTTCGTTTTCTTTCTTTTTGAGCGAAAAATCAAGTCGTTGACTCCAACTTCAGCAGCATCTGGATCTCCTGCTGGATATAAATCCTCGAAATCCTATCAAATTTTTGTTCTCAATCTCTTCCATCCATATTTTTTTTGAACAATTTTTTTTTAAATTTATAAAATTGATTTTTATGGTTTGATATCACCACAAAATCTTTCAGCAATCTAATCCAGCCTCAAAATCGTATCATTAGCATTAAGAATTTTTCGATCAAAATTACAAACTAGTAAAATAAAGTCACATTTTTCAATTTTTTTCATTTCTCATAAAAACTACAAGAGGAAAAGATATGTTTGTCACCTTAAACACGTTTGTTTGATTCATAAAGTGATAGCTACATTCTGACTACAAACGAAAAAAATTCACATGCAATTTCAAGATTTTTTTTTAATAAAACTTCAAAAAATTCCATAAATTTTTTGAAAATTTTCAGTTTTAAATTTCTTTGCCACTTTTTAACATTTTGTGGTTTGAATGCATATAATGTATATATAAATTTCTCTGCACATGTACTCCAGACATTAAGGTCTTAGTTGAAGTATTTTTTACATCCTTTTTCTCGGGAAACTTGTAGAGTTTAAAAAATGCGAAACAATGAATTTTTTCACACTGAGCCCTTTGCCCAAAGGTTTGCGAACTTTAAATTTAATTAAACTTGACATACAGCTCCATTGAGCCCTTCTCCAGTTAGTATCAAATGCCATAAAACCCATTTTTGCCTCCCATATTGACTAAGGAACACGATGGAAGTACTTGGAAATTTTTAGTTTTGAAACTTGGCTTAAACCAAAATATGACAGGTGACAGGTCCACTGGACAGCCTCAGTCTATACACACAGTTTTTCTACTTTCAGATGTTTGAATTAAACTGAAAAAGGAAATCTCAGATATGAATTAGTGATTCGGCGTTTTGTGAACCTAATAAGTTCACTAAGCATTTATTCGACGTGACAACCATTACAATGACTGTACACCGTATATTCCCTTTAACGAGGAGGTAAGATATTTTTCGAATTTGTCTAGTCAATAATCATGCACTTAAGTCAGTAGAATGTACTGACCAAATTGAAAAATATCTATCCTTCCTCGTAAAGGATATCGTTCCCTTTAATTTTTCATTTTTTATAGTTATTTTTATATTTTATTTTAATTTTTTCTTATATTTTTCTTTATTTGTTGTATGTTTTTTATATTTTTTTTTATAATTTATTTTAATTTTTCTATCTATTTCTTTATTTTTCTTATATTTCTCTAATTTTGCTATTTTTTTCAAATAATTGTATTAATTTGTTATTTTCTCTCTTTTTTTTTTAAAGTTTCCCAAATTTCCTTTTCAATTTGTAATTGTTTTTATTTTTCATATTTTTTTTTATTTTTTTTATAATTTTTTCAGTTTAATTTTTGTGTTGTTTTTGCTAACCGATATTTTGTTTAGTTTTATTTTTTATAAACTTTCTCAGAGATCGTGGAGGACTTTGATTTTGATTGATGCTTCTTGAATATTTCGACTCAGTTTAGCTTTGATATCGATCAATTTTGTATCCCAACCAGAAGACCTCATTCTATATTGCAAGTAAACCAGCGGAAAAGAACACTCCTGACAAAGCCCATTTATCCCCAGAAACACTGGTTCGACTCAAAAAATAAACTGGCCAGATTTCCTCTTCTATCAAGCGCTAAACTCAACTTTTTGGAAAGAAAATTGAATTTTATGGAGAGGAAATGTGAAGTTAGTAGCAGAGGATATTGTGGCAAAATCTCAAAAATTATCGGCAGAATGTATCGACTTTGACAATAATGGAAATAATCAAATATGCGACAGAGTTGCTACTTTTGCCCGATCAAGTTCTAAATTCAACGTGTATGAAAAATGCAATTTCAAGGAGTGAAGCGACAAAAATATTTATGGCTAAGGATCAAAAAAATAACAAATTCATTAGGCATAATAATACATTATAATATGTACGGGTAGCAAGTTTAGAACATCGAACATTTTCAGATTATACGTAACAGAAGATTATAGCCAAGGAAATATTTTATTCACGACATTTCCACTCTAAACACACCTCACACCCAGAACCAGAACTTCGCCTCACACCCAAAGCCTAATTTATGCGCGATTTGAGCGCTTATTCCGAGAAAACTAAAACATAATTCAATTGAGTTATTTTTAATGATTGAGAATCAAGAATAGAATTGAGTTAATAACACAACACATTTACAAATTTTGAAGTCTGTGAACTCGATAACTGCGAGAGCAAGAGAGGTTACTCGCTCGTATTTATCAGAAACCATACGTTTCTTAAAATACATATAAGTTACAAATCTACAATTAAAACCTTGTCTATTTAAAAACTTGATTCTCATATTTGAAAATGTAGTATCTCGATCGCCTAGGAAGCAATTTTTCAAATCCCCGCGCGTCAAAATATACGGAGCAAATGTGAAAAATATTTCTTATAAGCTGTCAACTCGAACTCGTACCACTTTATTGCCCATACTTGCTCGATTTGTTTTTGTTGGCCTAATTTGAGTTTAATTGCCCTTCAATCCGTTCAGAAAATAATTTTTTGAAAAATTTTTTATTATCATTTTGAGTTTTAGAAAATCACTCGTGAAGAAATACAATTTTCGAATTGAAATTACAAAACAAATACAAATTATATTGAGAAAATTCTTATATACTTTCCTAAAAACTGATTTCCTCGGAATTTTGATATATTATCGTTTTCACATAATCAATTTCTAAGAAACTTTTGGCGTGAAATTGTAAACATATGTTTGAAAATTAAAATTTCAATTTATGACACTTCGAATTGAAAGTTTGTGAAAATGTTATTTCTGCGACGTTTTGACCCCTGAAATTTTTTTGCCTATAGGGCAAGGGTGTGAGGCAGGCTTGTAAAGGGATGTCTTTGCGTGGGTTTATCCATTTTTTTTGCGTAGGTTTGAGCAAAATATAGGGAAAACATGGAAGATGAGGATAGAAATCCCGGTTGGGATCATCCCTTATACAACTCTGGGTGTTTGGTTAACTTATTATTGGTCAATATGGTTGCTAATGATTCGTTAGCAATGATATGTATTAACCAATGGTCGTTGAGGGTTCAAATATCTATATTAATTATAGCTGAATTCTGATTGGTTTAAATTTAAATGAATCAGATGAGAAAATTACTGTCTTTTTTACTTGTTTTTTTTGTGTTTGATTCCGAAGTATATACAGTATTTGAATATATCATTATGATCATAGTTAAAAAAATTCAAATAAAGTTTGAAAATATTTTCGATTGTTTTGTCATATTTTCAAAATTGCTTTATCAGTTATCTTTTTTTCGTAACAGCTTAATGCCACAGCTTAAAATTACGACGAAAAAGTGAAAAACTCGCAATGTTATTTTGAACTGAGATTTCTGTTTAATTATGCATCAGTAACACTTTATGATATCATTAATAACGAGCCGGTTCGTCACTTATGAATTTGCTGAAGTGCCATTTTTATAAATTGCTAATAAAATTGTTAATTATCATTTTAAAACTGCTGATTTTGCGAGAAAAACAATTTTACTGCCTCAAATTTTTTATTTGACCGTTACGAATACAACGCATGTACATGCCGTGTTACTTTTCGATCATTTTAGATGAAATCAAATGTATAATCTAACTTTTCAGATAATTTCCATTTTATTTTTTCAGTACAAATTTCAAAAACAAATTTTCAGTAAAAATATAAAAAAACTTGTTCAGTTTAGTACTGATTAATTTATTAACTGATGTTGAAAATGCGTTTCCGATTTCCGGGTCACTGAATCACAATGAAAACTGTACAGCTATATAAATAATGTGCCTTGCGGCATGCAAATACGTTTTTGAGGAGAAAAATATTTCTATTAACAAAAGTTGTTTTGTGAAAAGATGTTGATTGTCAAAAGTTTTAAATAGGATATTAACGAACGCAGCCGCAAAACGATGAGCGCATTTAGTTTAACTCCCGTAGTGGCCGACAATCTCTGGCCCGTAGTGTCTTTGCGCCATCGATGGATATTTTTTCAATGATAATGCATATTATTCAAGAATTCTCTACAGTCCTTATGAAAAACAATTTGTTAAAAAGTTTATAATAAATTATCAAATGTGAATAAGAAATTAAAAACTCTCTCATTTTTGCCGATTCTCACAGAAGCAAGTGCATAATAACACGAATTTAGGTAATTGAATTTTCATATTTCAATATTAACGCCACCAATTTGGGTATTGCACTCTGCAAAAAAATGGAATGTTTTCATCACCATTCTCATGTCAAATTAATATTCTTTAAAACTATGGATTATCTCGCGCATGAAATAATTTATCAATCTCTCTTCTTTCTTTCGCCTACGCATTATTATGTAATCAGTTTTCCGGAAGTTTGGACTTCTAGAAATGCTCTATTTAAGCCGGAGGCCAATTTAAAATGCATAAAGTCTTAGAAATTCCTGACGATTCTTTTTAAGGGTCTTCCACTGATTTGAGTAATTTTGAAAGAAAAGGCATTTACAGTAATTTGAAAAAGTACTCAATTACGTCCAAAAAATTCAGGGTCAACGTCAAACGTTTTTAAGACTTTTTCTCATTACATACAAGTCCGAATAAAATCACGTGACGGAATAATTCAAAAATAAGGTTCGAAATATGTTCATAGATAAATCCTTATTTCTGAAAAATAAAGATCACGTGACTGTGTTGGAATATATTATGTTCAAAACTCTTAAATTATTGTGTTTACTTGGCCCAAAATTTTTTCGGCGTAATTTGATCACTATTGTTTACTTTCACCAAACCTTATTTCCTAATTTGAAGGTCACGTGATCGTTTTGGTCTTTGGTGTAATGGAGAAAGTCTTAAAAACTTTCTAAAGAACACTTCACTTCTTCCAAAAATTGATTTAACGTAATTTTTGAAAAACAGTACTATTTTGGCCAACCTTATTCCTCGAATATACGGTCACGTGATCACTTTGGGCTATGCGTGTAATGGGAAAAAAGTCTTAGAATTTTTTTTTGGTCCCGCTCAAGGCTTTTTTTGATGATTTAAAATTTTTTTTGCAAAAAATAAGTACTGTAATACAGTAAAAATTTTCGAAAAAAAACGCACAAACGTCAATTATTCAAAATAGTTGATCGATCACTTTGTAAAATTTTCATTCATACATGATTAAGGGTCCTAAATGCGATTAAAGGTCATTGCGCCATCGTATGGCGCAAAAGACACTACGGGAGTTAATGGCTCGTGCAGAAATGTCCTGGGAAATTTTCCAAGTTCCAACATCAACGTTTTTGTTGTCGAAAAGAAATCTCAAAAAACTGGCGAGCGAACAAAATTGAAGGAAGGTGTAGTATTTGGATTCCTTTTATCGTGTCCCAAGCACTAGAAGAATTAGTAAAAATCACAAGCTACACCACAAGCAAATTCAAATGGTGTCCAAATGGCAAATGGAACAACGAAAAGCCTCTACGCGCAACGATATAGACAGTATGGAATGTGGAAAGAAGTCATTCTTGCTCATTACAACCTCCTGAAGGCGCCGCCGTTCAGAAATCACAAAAATGGAAAAATGTAAGGGTGCTACCAATGGGCAGTCATAAAAAGAGAAACTGTTGATAAAAATATTCATGATATTTTGATAATTGTAAACAAAAGTTTCATTTTCCAGTATTAATCAACTTATTAATATATTTTATCTATAATATTCTGCTATAAAATCGATAATGTTTTGTTAATAAGAAATCCTTGTTTTCACAAAACAAACTTCAGGTGCATAATTAAGTGGTTAAAATGTGGTCAGAAAAACCTTCGCATTTTTCAATTTCTTCAAAACACACTAAATAAAACATCTCTGCATGCAGAGTCTCGCATGATCAAGTAAGAGTTTCTAACATAATGTGGCTATATTTATCAGCGGAACCCTATCGGTCTAAAATTACGAGATCTTTTTTTTTGTTTTTCCGAAAGCATCTTTTGTTCTTATGAAAGAGATCGATTTTAAGATTTGCGACTGATCTGGTTGATATATTTGCTATGTTTTTCAGTTTTTACCCTTTTTGATATCGATTACGGGCCCCTCTTGTCCGTTTTTGCAATGTTTTAAGCGCACAAAATGTTTATGAAATTCACGCTTCTGAAAATCACTCCGATTGAGTCTCTTAAATAGCTCAAACTGAGAACAATTTTTAAAGAAAAAATGAAATTGAAAAAGAATGGTCCCCGAAATCAGGCGAATTGTTTTCAACTTTTTTAAGCAAAAACTGATAATTAAAAAATTTCAGTAACTTGAAAAAACACCAAAAAAATGGTGCCGAATCTGTCCAATTTTTATTATTTTATTATTTACTAGATATTTGTGCTCAGTTTAGCTATATCGAAAACTTAATTCGGAATATAGGCGGTTTTCAAAAAGCCAAATCAATGTTAAAATTAATGGTTAGAAAAAGTTGGCAACAAAACGACCAAAGAGGGCACGCATTATCGATGTACATTAAGGAAGTGGTTGTCATACCACTGTGTGAAGTGAATGTTGACATTAACTTTCATTCTCGGCGGAGGGACGGATGCGTAGACAAACTTAAATCATAAATGTATTTATATCCCTTTATCACGCTTTGGTTAGAATGCGTTAGCCACACACGCTTAAATCACACGTTAAAAGGTAGTAGTGGCTACGCATTCTAACCAAAAAGGTGAATAAAGGGAATCAAACCAGAAGAGTCCAAAACTTAAAATAGCAAAAATCACAGAAAGGTACCCAAATAAAAATTTGTATTTTGTAATGAGAATGTGGAGATGCATGAGAAAAACATAAAAATAGCAAATATACCAGGAGGGTCGTTAAAAAATATTTCTTAACATTTTGGAAATAGTATTAAACGTTGTTTGACTATTTATAACTTTTTATATTCAAAATTATTTTAACAAAGATAATTTGATCGATACAAAAAATGTGTCAATTTTTTGCAGGGGCGAACTGGTGAAGTCTTGCTGCATTTTTATCAATTTTTTAACAGAAAATTTTCTGTTTTAAGGAATATGAACTCAAATGGTGGGAAGTTCCAATGGAAATTAGGAGGTTACTCAGGACGTGCGAAACTTTATTATGTTCAAATAATAAAAAATATCGAAAATTTGCGTTTTTATAGTTCAAGAAAGAAGATCTCAGAAAACTTTATCCGAATATTTTAATAATATGGAAATTTTGATCCGATCAACCAATAACGGTCGATCCAATTTCCCATCTAGACTGATTTTGGAACCGATCTCATCAGAGGTTTTATACAGTGGTGAGACACAATGGCAACAGTGACCAATGGGCAACACTTTTTCGAGATTTGACTGTTTTTCAGACCCTACTGGACAGCAACTGGGAGGCCACACCTGAAATTTCTACCATAATTTTACCATATTATAGACCAAATTTTGATTAAATTTAAAATAAATTAATAATATTTTGTGAAATTTCCACACATAATTTGTTAAATTTTATAATTAGAACAACACTAGTTCGAAAAACCGTGTTTAAGGCGGTGTTTAAGGGGTGGTGTAGTGATTTTTGGAGCATTTCAGAGGCTTCATAGCGGTTAGACAAATGCAGACGGAAATTTTGAAACAATACATTAGAAAGACCTTTGATCTCAGTTTAGTACACACCCTTCACCACCATCTGGTTACCGCGGTTAAAGCGAGGTCCCTCAGCTTTTTTCAAAAGAACAAGGATCCTAGAGCTTATATCGGAAAGTTGAGATTTGTTGAGAATCTAGAAAATTGTCTGAATTTTAGTGAATCGTTCTAGGTTTTTTTCGATTTTGACTCAGGGGGTCAGGAATTTTGGCTTAAGATGTGCCCGAAAAAGGGTGTTTTTTGACGTTTTGATACAAGGCTTTTTTCTGTGGAAATGCCATGAAACGTCATTTTCGGAAATGTAACAAGCCGAGGAGTGGTGGTGAACATCGAATCGTCGTTATTTTTTTGAATTTTGCCCTGATTGGCTGTAAATCAGACAACAAAAGTGCGCAAAAATGACAATTTTTAAAATCAAAGTGATAATCTAGAAAATTTAAATTCACCAAAAGTTCCTTGGGTATGATTTCGTGAAACGCTATTAGCAACTATGGTCCTGATGTTTCAAACACACACAGTGCTAGAGAGTGAAATCATATTGAATAAAAAAACTTTAAATTTCTCTCCTTAGAATCCGCTTTGTAATCAAAATCAGACATAGTTGCTTGATATCGTTTCCGGGAAATTGATAACCCAAGGGAATTCTCTATGGTGACATTTTAAATTTCTAAATATCATTTTATTAATCAAAATTGTCACTTTTCGCAACTTTTTGTCGATTTACAGCCCATCAGGCAAAATTTTAAAAAAGTACGAACCGATTCGATGTTCACTACGCCCCTTGGATTTGTACATTTCAAAATGGCGTTTCGCTTGCATTCCCAGAAAAAAGCCTTTTCATAAAACGCGAAAAAAACACCCTTTTTCGGCACATTCAACCAGATTGCTGACCCCTGAGGTAAAATCGAAAAAAACAGAAACCTGATTCCTAAAATTTACACAATTTTTGCGGATTCTCACACAAATCTAAAAGTTTCCGATATAAGGTCTAGGATCCTTGTTTCTTTTGAAAAAAAGCATGAGGGATCTCGTCTTTAACCGCGGTTAACTTAACCAGATGGTTAAGTGAGAGTGGTACGTAAACTGTCAAAATGGAATCGCTGAGATCAAAATAGATCTTTCTAATGTATGTTTCAAAAATCACTACACACCACCCCGTACAGTTTTCAGAAATCTAATGTATTACAAATTAAAAAAATCGGACTAGTGGATTATGGGCAACACCCCTTCGTGTGAGGACTAATGGGCAGCAGGTGCAGAACATGGGCCAAACACTTTTTCGAAAAACTCGTGTGTTGCCCATCTGGTCTCACCACCTGTTATCATATATTAAATTAATCTGTCGACGTTCCTGTCTGGTTAATTAATCAAAACAAGTATAAACATGTCTATAAGTCGATCTGGTAACTTTTCTATTTCAATTGGGCTCTATAAAATTTTCGAACTCATCTGATGAGTTCTTAGATAACTCGAAAAACTAGGACAATATTACGAAACAATAATACGCACATAAATAAATGAATTAATAATTTCATTAATAGTTTAATACAGAAATATTTTTATAAATAACGTTTTGGTCTTACACACCATCGGGGGAAATAGCTTGTTGTAAGTGCGGTTTCTAATCTCAAGGTGAGTTTAAGGGGAAGTAATATGAAAGGCAAAATATTAGGACAATGAGTGCGAGGTGAGTTCTCCTGGCCTCTTTCAACATTTCCTGATCTTTCATCTGGACTAAACCTCTGCTCAACTAACCTTCTTGTCCACAAAAAAATATTTACATGTATACTCCAAACAAAAAAGACGGTACATATTTGATCAAAAACGGCGGGCCACAAACGTTCTATTAATGAAAACATCGTTCAAATTTAACTTGTTTTCTTTGACTTTTTTATCAAATTTGTTGTCATTTTGAGCTATTTGAAAACTCACTCGATGACTTTCGATTCTCAAAAGCAGCTATAGTATATCAGCCTATAAAACAGTTTGAAGTTCAAACTTTGTGAATCCACTTATTTAAACGAATAGAGAGTCACTTTGATTGAGGAAAAAGAAGCCAAAAATGTGACTTTTGTTCTAGAGTTAGATATATAACAAATAGTAGATAACACTCATTATATTTATAATGGATCTGTTTGAAAACTTTGCAGTATTTTAATTTCGTGCGTGTATAAATTTTCTTCAATTTTGGCAATTAATTCAATTAGAATTATTAAAATAAACAGAAAAATAACGACATATTATAATGGATTACCGACCCTTAGAGTACAGAGCTCGAACTATTTGAATAATAACAACGTCAGATATTGCACCAATCAAACACCTGGATTGCGGAATAGGCGATTTTATAGGTCAGATTTAAGAAAGGATCACCAATTCAAATGCTCAGAATTCCATTATTTCAATATTCAGGATCTGAGCTCTGAGGGTCGTAATCCCATATATAATAGATATTATCAATTACTGTGAATTAGGGCTAAATAGAGTCTGTCTTCGACCGAAAAAAAATCTAAATCATCAAAATTTCTCAAATAAAACTGACTGAGTAAAAATGCTATCTTGCTGTTTATCCTTCATCTATAATATTTACTCTTTTTGAGAGACTATTTTTAATTAATTGGTGTAATGATTTAATACTCTAGTATTAGAAATATTTGTTATTACAGGGGGTGCGGCGTATAGTATACGGCGTGATAGTTAGATCCACGCAAAAACCTACGTTAAGCTTCCGCAAAAACCTAGCGCATTTGAAAAATAAATTCTAATTCGGTTCCTGGCGGGCGGCGTAATAGTTATTAGGCAAAGATTGGGTTTTTTTTTGCAACAGTTCCTAGGCAAAAAGATGGCCGTTTTAAACCAGATTTAAAACGAGATTTGCAGACCAAGATTCTCCGCGGTCGGGCCGACAATGAAAATACAACTTTTTTAAAACCATGTTCAGATGTGACCAATGAAGTGTCGGTATATTAAAGGAGTTTAAAACATGTTTTCAAGTCTTGCAGACAATGTCGGCTAGCTGTGAAAATGGGCCAGATAGTTATTCCAGATAAAAATATTTAGTTTTTCTGCGTTTTCTGAGAGTTATTTACTGTGAGCATGTTTTTTGCCACTTAATTTTTGTGTTTCCTGAACATTTTTAAAGATTTTTTGGATAAATTCTTTTTCGAAGTTCATGTTATTTAAAATTAACTTTATTTCATTTCTTTTCAATAAAATAAATTATACATCCTAGAGATTTCTGTAACGAAATATAACTTTAAAATCACCAAAAGATTCTTACTTCTGACCATATTTTAACGGCAATTTTAAACTCTAGATTATTGCCAAATTGACCCATCAGAGCACATTTTCCCAAAAGTACGCGTATAGTTTAGAATTACGCGTATCGTTAGGGTTTTTTGGCGACAAACTTTTCTAACTACACGCACGCACCCCCCTGTTGTTAGATTTTTTGACCATGGCTAAGTACATTAAATAAAATGATTCTATATATACTGCTTACTTAGTATGCTAACAGGATAAAATGATCCCTATTACTGCTTAACTTAGTATGGCTTCATTCAAACCCCATTTAGACAAGAAAATTTGATCAAAATTAACATGTTTGAAAATTTTCTTTAATTTGAATCTTTTTTTTCACAACGACCTTGTTCGCCTACTGCAATGTAAAGAATCTTCTTACTATATTATCTTCATAGAATATTAAAAAGTGTTGAGAAGTTCGCCTCATGATGCCCATTTTTTCTACGCAGTTTCATGTGAATAAATTTCACGAATAGCAATGTTCCTTGTAATTTTTGCATATTTTCACAAAAAATCAGTTCATATCGAAGATCCTTGCCTAGTATAGTATTTTAATCTTCAGCGTCATCACTTTGAGCCAATGTCATCATAATACCCGATTGTTCGACTCAATTCAAGAATCCCGCCACTTTATCAAATTGATGACGCTCAAGATAAAAATTACACTAGGCAGAATCTTCGATATATAAGCGACTCAATGATCCCGAAGAAAGTGTTTTTCCTGTTTTTGGAAGTGTTTCAACATTAGGGACTGTCACATGGTACCTGATTTTTTAAAAAATTGACGTTGGTTAAAACTAAAAAATGCTTTGATTTTATCACTGCAAAAAGCTCCTTTGAAAAAGTCCAGTCTAGCTCTGAAATTTGAAAAAAGGCTAAATGCCCCATAAATTCTGAAATTGTTAGAAAAGCTTACAGTATGCCTTGAAATTTGAAAAAAGGCTAAAATGTCCCGTAATTCTTGAAATTTGAAAAAAGCTCCCGTTAGCTCGAAATTTTGAAAGAAGGCTAAAATGCCCCAGAAATTCTGAAATTTTGAACAGAAGCTCCAGTTAGTCTGAAATTTGAAAAAAGGCTACAATGCCCCAGTAATATCTGAAATTTGAAAAAGGTTTTAAAAGAAACAAGACTCAAAACTCGCAACAAAAATTAGCTCCTTACATCCCTGGAATGTTATTTACTAGTTTTTAATCCGATTATTTTAGTTTAATTGAATATTTGGTCAGACCTGAAGTGGTATTTTTCCTAATTCTTGATTTTTTTTTGGAATATCTACTAAGTGAGGTTGGAAAGAACGCTTTGTGCCACTAAGCACACGAAAGTCTAGAAACCAATTCTATACAGCCTGACTTTTCCAATATTCAGGTCCAAACCAAAAATACATAAAATTCGTTATAATTAATTCTTCTGAATTTCAGTTAAATTAGAAATTTTCGAATTCATTTTTTTATATTGCATACAGTTTTCAGATGAGCCTACGTTTGAACATGATCTGACACATTTTGATAAACCCAAGTTTCCTCAAACACGAAAAAAGTAGGAAAAAAACCCGAGACCAATTTATAGTCAAAAAAGATGATTAGGGTCGTCCAAATTGTTGTCTTTGATATTTCAATTGTTTGTATATTAATTGTCGGTTTTTTTAGAAATGGAGTAAATATGTTATGTTTTCCTGGTTTCACGCCTTCTCACAGGATCAACGAAGAGTCATCACACATCATCAACTCTATAGAATTTCGATCCATGAACCTCAAAAATCCAAGTATGATTTTCAAAAAATATTTCAATTACTTTTTTTCTAACAAAAAGTATAAATTTTAAAGCTTCAAAAATATACTGCATGCCTTTTTAAGTGTTATTGAAAATAATCTTTTCTTCTGGGCTTTCGTTGAGTTTTCGACCATTGGTAAGAAGTTTGGTGGGACGGCGATGGTATTGGTTTCTCCTTCATTCAGCGTCGTCATTTCGGCAAAATAAGAGATGAGCTTCCTCTACACTTTCACATCGAAATTGGAGGTGGTTCAGATTGCTCATCGTTACCTAAAAAAATATGAAAAAATTTTAAATGCAAATAAGATGTTACAAATAATTTCACGAAAAAAGTATGGCGGAGCGCTTAGGCTGTCCCAAGTCAATCACCTTATATGTGAGTCAGACTTAGAGTCTTAAAAAATCGTAAAAAGAACATCTGGGTCAATTGAAGTCAGCGAAAAAAAATTTTGGTCCAAATTTTGAAAAATTCTAGAGAAAATCTGGTTTTCTGATTGATAGAAATAAAGATAGTTAAAAATCGAAGGAGGTAAAAATTCCATAATGTGCGCCTTGATTTAACTTGAAAATCCCAATATTGTCTTTTTTTTTATTTTGATTTTTAGTAAAAACTGAATTATGAGACCCTGAAATAACCAAATTCGACGAAAAAATGGACCGATCCAAATGTTACGGCGATGCAATGCAAAGTCTGCCATGATCAATTAGAGTCTAACATAATGTAAGGCTATATTTTATCACGTGAACCTACTGGTTAATTTACATAGATTTTTATTTTGTTTTTCCGAAGCATCTTTTTGTTCTTATGAAAGAGAATCGATTTAAGAGTTTGCGACTGATCTTGGTTGATATTTGCTATTTTTCAGTTTTAAAAAACCGCTTTTGATATCAATTAGCGGGGCCGCTCTTGGTCGTTTTGCGAACTTTTTAAGCCAAAATGTTTTATGAATAAGCTTTGAATCATCCGAATTGAGTTCTTAAATAGCTTCAAACCTGAGAACAATTTTAAAGAAAGAATACATTGAAAAAATGGGGTCCGAATCACGGCGAGTTGTTTCAATTTTTTAAGCCAAAAATGATAATTAAAAATTTCAGTAATCTCGAAAAAACGCGAAAAAATGGTCGAAATCTGTCCAAGTTATTATTATTTTATTATTTACTAGATTATTGTGCCTCAGTTTGAGCTAATCGAAAAACTTAATACGGAATAGGCGTTTCAAAAGCCAAATCATGTAAACATTATGGCTGAAAAAGTGGCAACAAAAACACCAGAGGCACCATAATCGATGTACATTAAGGAATGGTGTCCCATACCACTGGTGTAAGTGAATGTTGACTATTTTAACTTTCATTTTGGGGAGGACGGATGCGTAAACAAAACTAAATCATAAATGTAATATCAAAACCAGAAGAGTCGCAAAACTTAAAAAACCTAGCAAAATCAACCGATAAGGTTCCCAAATATAGAAATGTATTTTGTTGAGAATGGTGAGATGCATGAGAAAAACATAAAACTAGGCAATATACCAGGAGGGTTCCGTTAAAAATATTTCCTTAAATTTTTTGAACTAGCTTTAAACGTTGTTTGACTTTTAAACTTTTTAATATTCAAATAATTTAAACAAAATAAATTTGAATCGATACAAATTGTGTCAATTTTTGGCGGGCGAAAACTGGTGAAGTCTTGCTGGCATTTTTTTATCAATTTTGTAACAGAAAATTTTCTTTTTAGGAATATGAACTCAAATGTGGGGAAGTTTCCAATGGAAATTTAGGAGGTTACTTCCAAGGCGTGCGAAATGTTTATTATTTCAAATAATAAAAAATAATCGAAAATTTGCGTTTTATAAGTTCAAGAAAAGAGATCTTCAGAAACTTTATCAAATATTTTAATATAGGAACTTTTTGATCCGATCAACCAATAACGGTCGGAATCCAATTTTCCATCTAGACTGATTTTGGAACGATCTCATATGAGTTTTAATACAGTGGGTGCGACCAATGGGGTCACTGTTGCCAACGAAATGGGCAACACTTGTTCGGCAGATTTGATTTTTTTCAGACCCCATGGGCACACCCTGAAATTTATACCATAATTTACCATATTAATACCCATAATTTGATAATTTAAAATGGAATAATGAGGAGGGTGAAATTGCAACAATAATTTGTTAAATTTTATAATTTAGAACAAAACTAGAAAAAAACTGTGTTTAAGGGGGTGGTGTTAGTGATTTTTGGGGATTTCAGAGGCCATACCGGTTAGACAAATGCGACTGGAAATTTTGAAACAACACTTAGAAAGATCTTTGATCTAGTTTAGTACCACTTCTCACCAACACATCTGGTTAACCGCGGTTAAGACGAGTCCCTCACTTTTTTCAAAAGAACAAGGATCCTAGAGCTTATATCGGAAAGTTTGAGATTGTTGAGAATCTAGAAAAATTTGTCTGAATTTTAGTGGAATCGGTTCTGTTTTATTTCGATTTTTGCCTCAGGGGTCAGGAATTTGGCTAAATGTGCGAAAAACGTGTTGTTTTGGCGCTTTTGATACCAGGCTTTTTCTGTGGAAATGCCAGAAGCGTCATTTCGGAAATGTAACAAGCGCGTATGGGTGGTGAACATCAATCGTCGTATTTTGACATTTTGCCCTGATTGGCTGTAAATCGATAAAAAAAGTGCGCGAAAATGACAATTTTTAAAATCAAAGTGAAATTTAGAAAATTTAAAATGTCACCAAAAGATTCTAGGGTATGATTTCCTGGAACGAATTAGCACTATGGTCTGATTGTTCAACATCGCACAGTGCTAGAGATCAGATCATAATTTAAATGAAAAAATTTTAAATTTTCTCCTAGATCCGCTGTAATGCAAAATCAGACCATAAGTTGTATATCGTTTCCGGGAAATCATACCCAAGGATCTTATGGTGGGACATTTAAATTTTCTAATTATCACTTTATTATCAAAATGTCACTTTCCACACTTTTTTGTCGATTTAAGCCAATCAGGCAAAAACTTTAAAAAGTACACACGATTCGATGTTCACTAACCCTTGGATTTGTTTCACATTTCAAAAAATGACGTTTCTGCATCTTCCACAGAAAAAAGCTTTATCAAACGTCGAAAAACACCCTTTCGGCCACATTCCAACAGATTGCCTGACAGCCTGAGGTTAGAAATCGAAAAAAACAGAACGCGATTCACTAAAATTTAGACAATTTTGCGGATTCTCACCAAAAATCTCAAAAGTTTCCCGATATAGCTTCTAGGATCCTTGTTTCTTTGAAAACCAGCTGAGGGACTCGTCTTTAACCGCGGTTTAACCAGATGGTAGTGAGAGTGGGGTACTAAACTGTCAATGGAATCGTGGAGATCACCAGATAGATCTTTACTAATGTATGTTTCGAAAAATCACTAAACCACCCCCGTACGTTTTCAGAAATTACATGTTACAAATTAAAAAAATCGGACTAGTGAGACTAATGGGCAACACCCTTTCGTGTGAGACTAATGGGCAGCAGTGAGACCAGTGGGCACCAACTTTTTCGAAAAACTCGTGTGTTGCCCATTGGTCTCACCCACTGTATATGCATATATAAAATTTAATCTGATCGACCGTTGATGTCGGTTAAATAATATCCAAACAATTAAACCTGTCCATATAAGAAAGTCGATCTGGTAACCTTTCTATTTTAAAATTGGCTCTATAAATTTTCCGACTGCATCTGATTGATTTCTTAGATAACTCGCAAATAACTAAAATTGAAGAAAAAATAAACCACATACAAATAGATGAATTAAATCAAATTTCATTAACAGTTTTAATACACAAATATTTTCTATAAAAAATAAGGGCGTTTTGGTCTTAACACAACATCGGGAGAAATACTTTTGTAAGTGCGGTTCTAATCTCAGGTGAGTTTTTTAAGGGAAGTGATATGAAAGGCAAAATATTTACAGACAATGGTCGCGTAGGTTAGTCTCGGCCCTTTCACATTTTCTATCTTTACAACATCTGACTAACCTCCAAAACTAACCTACTTTCAAAAATAATAATTTATGTATACAAAACCAAGAAAAGACGGGTACATTTGATCAAAAACGCCACAAAACGTGTCTATCTAATGAAAAAAATCGTTCAATTTAGACTTGTTTTCCTTTGACTTTTTTATCCAAAATTTGTTGTCATTCTTGAGCTATTTATTTGAAAAAACCCTCACTCGGAGACTCGTTTCCAAAAGCAGCTATACACATTATATACCTATATACAACAGTTTGAAGTTCAACTTTGAACCCTTATTTACGATAGAAGTCACTGTCGATTGAGGAAGAAGCCCAAAATGTGACTTTTTGTTCTAGGATTAGATATAACATTATTTTAGTAGATAACACCTCAATATATTTTTTGGATTTTGAAACTTGCAAAGATTTAATTCGTGCGTGTATAAATTTCTTCAATTTGCAATTAAATTCAATTAGAATATATAAAATAAAGCAGTAACAATACACAATATTATTATGATAACCGACCCTTAGAGTACAGAGCCTGAATATTTGAATAATAAACGTAAAAGGATATTAGCACGCCCATCAAAACCCTGGATTGGCCGGAATAGGCCCCGATTTCATTGGTCAGATTAAGAAGGATCAACCAATCAAATGCTCCCGATTTCGCATTTTTTCAAATATTAAGGATCTGAAGCTCTGAAGGGTCGGTAATCCATATATTAATAGTAATACAATAACTGTGAATTAGGCTAAATCAGGTCTTGCTTCGACGAAAAAAAATCTAAAATCATCAAAAATTTCTCAAAATCAAACTGACTGAGTAAAAAACTGCTATCTTGCTGTTATCCTTCATTCTATAATAGTTACTCTTTTTTGAGAGACTATTATTTAATTAATTGGTTAATGATTTTAATATCTTTAGTATTAGAAAATTTGTTTATTACAGGGGGGTGCGGCGTATAGTTATACGCGTAAAGTTAGATTCCACGCCAACAACCTAACGTAAGCCTCCCGCAAAAACCTACGCATTTGAGAAAAATAAATTATCGTTCTGGCGTGCGGCGTATAGTTAGAGGCAAAGAATAGGCTTTTTTCAAACGTTTCTAGGCAAAAGATAGGCGTTTAAACCGATTTTGGGCAGACCAAGATTCTCCCAGTCGCGCCGACAATGAAAAAAATACACTTTTTAAAAACTGTTCAGATTGTCCAATGAGTGTCGGTATTTTTCAGGAGTTTAAAAAACATGTTTTCAAGTCTCGCAGACAATGTCGGGCTGCTTGAATAAATGGGCAAGTTAGTTATTCAGATAAAAAAATTTTAGTTTTCGGTTTTCTGAGAGTTATTGTACTGTGAGCATTTTTTTGCCCATAATTTTTAGTGTTTCCTTGACATTTTAACGATTTTTGATAAATCTTTTTCGAATTCATGTTTATTAAAATTAACTTTATTTCATTTCTTTAAAATAAATAAATTTATACATCCTAGAAAGATTTTGTAACGAAAAATTAACTTTAAAATCAACCGAAAAATTCTTACTCTGACCAATATTTTAACGCAATTTTAAACTCTAAAGATATTGTCCAAAATTGACCAATCAGAGCAATTTTCGCAGAAGACGCGTAAAGTTCGAATACGCGTAAGTTAGGTTTTTGGCGACAAACTTTCTAACTATACGCCGCACCCCCCTGTTGTAATTTTTTGACTATGCTAGTACATATAAAATGATCTCATATTACTGGCTTACTTAGTATGCTTACAGAATAAAATGATCCCTATTACTGCTTTACTTTAGTATGCTTATCAGATAAAATGACCCTATTAACTGCCTTACTTAGTATGCTTTCATTCAAACCCCATTAGCACAACGAAAAAATTTGATCAAAATTAACATGTTGAAATTTCTTTAATTTGAATTTTTTTTCTACAACGAACTTGTTCAGCCTACTGGTATAACTGTAAATAATCTTCTTACTATATTTACTCTATAGAATATTTAAAAGTGTGAGAAAGTTCGGCTGCATTGATGCATTTTTTCTACGCAGTTTCATTGTGAATAAATTTATCGAATAGTCAATAGTTCCTTTAATTTTGCATGATTTTCAATCAAAAAATCAGTTATATCGAAGATCCTGCCTAGTAATAATTTTTATGCTTCAGCGTCATCACTTTGAGCCAATGTCCAATCATAATATCCCGATTGTCGACTACCCAATTCAAGAATCCCGCCACTTTTATCAAATTGATGACGCTCAAAGATAAAAATTAACCCACCACACACACACTCGGACAGAATCTTCGATATATCAAATGATCGCGAGAAAATGTCTTTCGTTTTTTGGAAGTGTTTCAACATTTAAGGGACTGTACATGTACCATGCAGTTTGGAAAAAATTGAGTTGGTTATAAAGCTAAAAAATAATAAATAAAAATTATGCATAATGGCATAATTAATTCAATTTTGGAGGAATTAATACGTCTAAATATATAATATTTGATATTATGATATACTGTAATATCGGAGGATATTGAGCTTGCTGTAATGTCATTCACAGCTGTACTGTCGCTTACGCCAATAAACGAATGTAGTCACACCTCTTTTGCGGGAAAAATGAGGGGATGATACTTTATTTTTATGAACCAACTGGAGAAGTGGTAAAATTTCTGTCTCTTCTATCCTTTTTCCACCAATCTGTTTTCGTACGATTACAACCAGGTAGGCTTTTCAAAAATAACCAAGTGTTGAACGAAAATATGATTGATATGTTCACAGGATAACTTTACCGATGAAATCAACCTGCGCAGAACGATCTTCCTTTTGGTAAATTCATTTGAATTATTTAATGGGCTTGAAAGTTTAATTTTTAATTCTGACAATAAAATGTCTTTTATTGAAAAACATATTTTGTATTTTTAATATTAGGTTCAAGATGCGTTCTAACAATACAAAAGATCAAATGTTCAGAATTTGAATCGATTTATTCAAAAAAACTACAATGTATACCAACAACCAATTCGGTATGATTTTTATCAAACTTTTATGATGGCTACAACTGATTTGTACTTTAATTTGGCTTCTAACTAGGACCATTTAGCGCCATTTTAATGGCAATTTTCAAAATATAAAAGAGCTTTTTCATGAGAGTACACGGATTATATTTTTGAAAAATGTACGAGACAGTCTCGGGGTCGGGAAAGTATCAAATTTGGAATGTTTTTCCCCTCATAGTACGCCACTCGACTATGATGCTCAAAGTTTACAACAAATCCCAGGTAAGCCACTACATAAGTGTTTTCGATAATTAAGCATTTGTTTCAAATTTTAGTTGAATCATCGATTTATTCTTCAAAATCGGATTTTGAATGTGTTTTGGCTTCATACTTTTTCGAAAATTTAAAAAATTGTTTGAAAATTTTTCCAGAGAAACAGGAACTTTTCGTCGAAAATTCCTATAGAAATTCTTAGTTAACCTCGTAGACTTCTTTAGAAAAACCAAAATGGATTCTGTTAAAAAAAACCCAGACTCGTTTTTTAGCCACTAGTGCTCCTCACTTATTAATCGCCATATTAGCAAAAGTTTTCATTATCACATTCATTTTTCAAAGCTTAAAATAATATTCAGACAAATTTCTATAACAATCAATAACAAAATAAAATTCTATAAACGAAATGTTAAGGAATTAATGAAGATAGAAAACAAAAAGTTGTCGAAATTTCTAGCCACTCGACCTATAAAAGCGCAATATAAGATGAATAAACGTTATTAATGATTTGCAATTACCTTTTATAAACTTCAAAAATTTTTAGCATGTGTCTAAAAATATTATATGTTTCTGCAAAATTCTGTGAAAAGACCCTAAATTGATTATTTATATTATAATATTGGGGCAGAATGGCGAGAAAATGAGCTACTGCACGTAGCGCTGCCTTCATTAGATTCAATAGATTAATTATCGGAAAAGTTGACTCATAGAAATGCATCTAGTCAACCGAGGCCAATTTTCAACAATAATAAACAGAAATCTTGAAATTAAAACAAATCAATCGTATTATTGGATTATAATAAACCCATTGTACCGATTAAGGGAATTTTAGAAAACGTTCAATTCACATAAAAAACATTGGCATAACTCAGAACGCTTTTTAAAGACTTCTCTCATACACTAATGTCCGAATAAATAGGTGAGAAATAATTCAAAAGATAAGGTTTGAAATATGTCATAAATAAATCCTTATTTCTCGAAAAATAAGACGACGTGCCGTGATTTGAGAAAATATTATTACTCGTTAAAGACTCTAATTGGTGTTTGATTGCCCAAAAAATTTCTTCGAGTAATTGATCACTATTTGTTTTCTTTTCACCAAACCCTTATTTCTCATTTGAAGGTCAGCGTGATCGCTTTTGACTTTGGTGTAATGCAGAAAATAAGTATTAAAAACTTCTAAAAAGACCCTTCGACTTCTTATCAAAAATTGATTTTAAGCAAATTGTTTTGGAAAACAAACAGTACTCACTTTTACCAACTTCATTCTTAAATAATCAGGTCACGTTGAATCTTTGGAGGTCATTAGTTAATGGGAAAAAATCTTAGAATATTTTTTCTGATCAGATGAAGGTTTAATTTTGGTGATTTTAAAAATTTTGGCAAAAATAAGTACTGGTAATACAGTCAAAGAATTTTCAAAAAAACCCGCACAAACGTCATTTTGTTTCAAAAGTTATCGATAAATTTAATAATTGAATCTTGTTCTATTAATGATGTAAAGCGCGTAAAATGCGATTAATGTGTGCGGCAAATAGTGGCTAAAACACGAGTCTACGAGTATTATGTAAATTAATGAACTACTAGTGATTTCGAAATTAATTAAATTTAAATTTGAAAAAATAAACTTTTGCCACAGATAAAAAAAATCGGATTATTATGGTCAGGGGGTTCGGCAAGACGTTTTGAAAAAACCTGATCGAATCCGAACTTGATCCGGATCGCAATTTGAAAATTTGATCGGATCGGGTCAAAGTCGATCTGCAATCAAGTATTTGTCGATTTATATCGGACCAAAAAATTAGATTTTTATCACAAGAGTTCTGTTGACGCCAAGGTGTTTTACAGGTTTAAAAGAGCGGACCGCGATCTTATTACTGGGGATGGCTAATATTTTGGACAATTTAAAGCAGAAAAGTAAGTTAAGCACATTTTCCCAAGAGTATTTTGAAATTTTCATAAAACTAGCTGGTGAAAATATTTAAAAATGAAAACGCGGTTAAACTTACTTAGACAAACAGCTTCTCAATTTCGCTCGAAAAAGCATTTCGACAAAAATTTTCAAAGTTTCCGGGTTTTCAAGCATTAAAACTAAACTTCTCCTGATTTAGCATATAGTCGAAAAGCTGTTGGAGACTGATGCTCGATAGCTTCAGAACTTTTTCGTAGTTTCGACATTTTTTATCTCCCATAGATTATTCGGCAATTTTGTATCTCAAGAAATTTTACTTTTGATCCTATCCCTTTAAAATATCTTTTTATTGGCATTTATTTTTTATAACACGGTTTAAATTTGTATGATTGTTTATTGGTGGGTTCAGAATAAAAGTCTTAAATTAATCAGGTGATGGCATTTATAAGGTAAATGAGGCCGCCGTGACTCTACGAAGTCAAATCGAGAACACTCACTCGAGAACTTCACCCGAGAACAATGGCAATCTAAAATAATCACAACAGCGCTCTCCACTGAGCCGCAGCCGTCAAATTATGCTTTCTATCAATAAGTAGAAGAGAAAATACAGCCATGTGATTTTAACGTTGGACATTACCGTTGTAGACGCTTAACTTAGCGTCACAAAGACCTCAAAGTAAACGCACTCAATATATGCTTTCTATCAAATGAATAGAGAGAAATAAGCACGTGATATCTAGAAGTTGGACATTTACGTTGTGAGACGCTTAACTAAAGCGTCACAAGACCCACGATCCATACTAAAATTAGGCCTTCTTTGGTCCAATTAATCGACCTCCTCATGCGTAGTTAAAACCTACGGCGTGTTCAAGAGTTTAAGATTTAAATGTAAGTTGAAGTTTGGAGTCGCTTCGCTCCTCAAACTTCAACATCAACAATTAAAATTAAAGCGAAATTCCCAAATAAATGGGTATTTAAGCAACTGGTCGCTCAAAACGATGCATCTTAGTTTAACGACACCAGATTGCTTTTTCTATATAAAATCACTTTTTCAGAAAATGTACAAATACTACCATAATCAACTATGTTTCGAATCCGGCTGAACACATAATAGCACCTCGAAAATGTTTTTGTAGGGAATCTCGACTGTCTCCTTCATCTCACGCTTCGCATTCACATTACTAATCGTGTACAAGACCTGCGAGCCGTTTTAAAAAATACATTTATATTTTGCTTTTATACGCAGTCAAAAGTTCGTGACCTTTAAACATCGAATATTTAAGCCAAATTTGGAAATTATCTGATTTTTTTTTCGAAATTTTAAAAATTTTTTATTTTCAATTCTCAAGAGCTTATTCCAGTACACTAATGCAACAAAAATTAAGAGCAAATAAAAATAATACTTCAAAGATACGTGCGGCTCAGGAAAATTTATCTTGAAAAATAGAAAATTTCGAAAATTTTAAAGAAATCGAAATTTTTTTTTTGGAAGACCACACCAGCAGCAAAAAATGAGAATGCAATTAAAATAAGCCCCAAATTTCTTGGATCTTAAGAAAATTTTTAAATTATTTTTCTTATTTTCATCTTAAGATCTAATTCAAATTGAAACTTATGCAACAAAATTAGATAAAAAAATAATTACTTCAAAGATATAGTGGCATTTAAGAAAATATAACTTTGGAAATATAGAAAATTTTGAAATTTTTAGATATCAGATTTTTTTCATTTTTTATTTTTTTTTGGACACAAACCAGCAACGAAAATGGAATGAAGATAAAATTAGGTTCTATCACTTCTGAGTCCTCGAGAAACAGCCTACGTCGGATACCCCATTAAACCTGGGAAGTCGAGTTTCGTTATGAATCCTTCACAATATAAAATATTTTTTCGTATGCTTGCCATGAGTTATTAAATGAATTAATTTATTTTATAAAATAACTTTTTATGAATGAGTTTTGAATAATATGCCTCGAAATTCAAACAAATACGCGAAAATTGTGATAACTACATTTTCTTCTTAATTTTAGTGAATAATTTGAGAATGGAGCAGTGCTTTGAAAAAGTTTTACAATGGATAAGTTCAATTAAATTAACATTCGAAATGGAACTTTATGAAATACGGTAAAAAAGATGGTTTTTGGGAAAAACAATCTCTCCATCTTTCAGAAAGTTCAAATTTATTTTTGGCGGAATATAAGAAAATTAAAGCTCAGGTCTATTGGATAACTTTTTTAATTAAGCATTTCTTAGGAGCTTTCACACCCATTTTCAAGGCACAGCCTATAAAATATTTTAATGTACATCACCTTGTGTTTGAACACCTCGCCAAAAACAGCGGAGTGATAGAAACATAGGACTGGCATCTTTAATATTTTACTCAATTCATTTCACTCGACGAATATGCTTTTTTCTACCTAAGTGGATCTTGAAAATGAGGGCGATCTCTAAAGCGCGTGTTCGAATCCACTCATTTTGTCTTAGGTGACTGTGCTTGATATTGGGAAGCAGGCAAAAGTTGATTGGTGCCATAATCACTAACACAAATCACTTAGACAACGTCAGTGGGATTTGAACGCACGCGCTTATAGAGATAGCCCTCATTTTCAAGGTCCATTTAGGTTGGGAAAGGATTATATTATAAGAACGAAATGGAAATATGTTGGTTTAATATTTTCATTTTTCGGTAGATAAGTCATCTTCTGGAAATAGTCATCTTTCGTCGATATAGTCATCTTGCATATACAGTAGATGTCACATACTGTACTTATTACGCCTTCGATGAGCATCCCACAAGCATGATAAGGATTTTACTTAAAAACTAAAATATTTTGTGTTAGATTTAATTAACTTTTATTTAGTAAAACTGCTTAGACATTGGTATTTTTTATGAGCACGTCTTATTGGTACAGCCTAATTATAGTTATCTAATGAATCGATTACTTTATTTGGAATTGTATAGCCAAATGAAATTGGAGCAGGTGGTGCCGTCAATGTGTAATGTGATAATGACAAGCAAAATATCATTTTAGACGTTTTGATTTAGAGAATGTTTCTGGTGATTTTGGACATCAATTTTGTTTTCTGTGAAAATCACACTTTATCTAGCGACTTGAATGTTTTTTTTTTTCTCTGTCGGGGAAACAGGGAAAAAATTTCAAATATGTTTTTTTTCAATTTTCGAAAAATGCGATTTTGAAAAAAGGGTGCCAGTGATTTTTGGCAAAAAGTTTTTTTTGAGTCAGATTCAGCCCAAAACCTAAAAGAACTCCGGAAAATAAAATAAAGAATCGGAGAGCTGTTCGATATTTGCCGTTCCTACCTAATCTTAGGTTTAAATTTCAAATTTGTTCAAATTTTTTTGCAAAAGCTAGTTCAAAACAATAGCTTCATAGGAGCGTTTTTGTTTAATTTTGACTCCCAAAAACCAAAAAAAATTGGAATGTTTTCAGGTCACCTGAAAAAAATTTCCGAAAAAAAATGTGCTTCGATTTTTCGAAAGTAGGCCTCAAAAGAACTAGAAAAACACTTAAATTTTTTTATTAAAATACTTAAAAAAAATCAAAATGATTTTGAGATTGCCGTGAACCAATTTTTATCTTCAGTGTTTTTCAACGCTTTCTTTCGAGCCACTTTCAAAAAATGCGGAGGCACTATTTTTTTTGAACTTTTTTTGGAACCGCTAAAGAGATTCAGTCATCGGAAAAAGGTTTCCTGCAAAGTCTAGTTTGCTTATGGCCACATTGAAACTGCCTCTTAACTTAAAATGCTGCTTAAAATCATAAAATTATCACGCCTTCTTTCTCCTCGTAACCTATATTTTGTCTTTTCGTTTTAAAAATGGCCCAATTGGTAAATCAGAACTTTTATCTTCAATTTTCGTATTGTAATTTAAAGTTTCAAACCCATTATATTCAATGACAACAACCCGAATGACCAACAAAAATTTTTTCGAAAATTTTGCGTTTTTTCGATTTTTTTCTAAGTATTTTTCTCAAATTTTATGTTCAAAAATAACGTTTGTGTCCAATTTGGCCACTAAACCCCTTCAAAATATCGGGTTGACGTAAAGCCAATTTCTCTTCAGTGGTTTTCCCAGCTTCTTTTGAGCTTACTTTCGAAAAATCGAAGCAGAACATTTTTTCGGAAATTTTCGCACTTGACCTTGGAAATTTTCATATTTTCACTTTCTGGTCGACAATTGGCAACAAAAAACGCCTCTGTAAAGTTTCTATTTGTTTTTGAATAGCTTTTGCAAAATTTTAAGCTAATTTGGCAAATTTAACCTGGGAGGCGAATTAGATTTTTCGGATGCGTAATGTCCAAAAACCGGTGGTTTTTTGCAAATGTTCCTAGAAAATATAGCACTTATCGACAAAAACGTCACTGTAAAGTTTTGATATAATTATACAGGTTGTAAATAAAATTTAAGGTTTTTTTCATAAATAAAACCTAGGAGAGAAGATTTTCCGTTTTGCGGTTATGTCTTTTGTTTCGCTAATGTGTCACGGACGTGTAACGCATACAAAAAGTTTTGGCACATTTAATGACGCAAGCTGAAGCTAGTTCTACCAACTGGCTAATCTGAATAATATCCTTGAAGCCAGTGTTTGGCTAATATTTATCGAGAATATGTCAATTAGGGACCGAGATATCCTTAAATTTATGTTTTTTAAATTGAAGTTAAATTGTAACAAAAAACGATTCGCGAAAATGACTAATTGGCAAAAATGAAAAAAATAGATGATTTCACGATTATTATATTAAAAAATTCGATGATTTTTCTAAAAGTGTATTATATCAAAAAATAAGATGATGTTGTGCTAAAGTCATTATAGTCAAAAACACAATAAAACACGAAAAACTATACTTTGATTATAATACACTTTAAAGTTGACTATGTCGACGAAAATGTTAGACTCGGTAGACTTTAGACATGAATCTGTACCCAGACTCGATTCATGGCGATGGTCCTCCCACCCCCCATACTTATAATCGAAGCCATATTAGCAAAGTTTCATATCAACATACCTTTTTTTCAATAATATTCAGGTGCCACATTTGGCTATACAATTGAAAAAAAAAAAAGAATTTAAAGGCATTTAATGAGGATAAGAAAATGCGTCAATGCGTCGTGTAACTGCGATTTTAAGGGGTGCCATTAAAAACCTGCAGACTGGAGTCATATAACTTACGAAAAATAATAAGTCAGTAATGTTTTAAGCTTATTATAGTTAGCTAAACAGATATTAAATAGTTTCAGCTTGATAAATTATTTTTATTCACTTGGAGGAAAGATTTGAGTTTCGAGTTTTCATTTATTGATATCGTAAAAATTTGAAAAAAATCAAAAGAAATATCAAAATTTCCGTATTTTTCGGCCCAATTTTTTCTGTTATTTATATTTCACTTCTGTTACAAAAAACGAAAAAAATGGCTACTTTGGAACTTTTTTGAAAAACGCTTACATAACTTTCTGA
Organism: Oikopleura vanhoeffeni; assembly: GCA_004367855.1. Classification (NCBI taxonomy): domain Eukaryota; kingdom Metazoa; phylum Chordata; class Appendicularia; order Copelata; family Oikopleuridae; genus Oikopleura; species Oikopleura vanhoeffeni. The sequence continues at coordinate 37,533 of SCLH01001014.1, read as the reverse complement.
CAGCCGTTTGAAAAATCATAAAATCTTTTATTTTTCATCTTCTGTCAAATTTTATGGAAATATTAAAAATTTTCCCGCAATCATATCCAATTTAATTTGGAATGGAGTTCCAATGAAAAAGTGGTTTTTAGTAATTCCAACAGATAGTAAGTTATGTTTAAGCATTAAATATAAACGTTTGCAAGCAATGGACACTTTTATTGAAGATAATAAATAAAAAAATTAAATTTTCACCATTTTTTTTCTTTCATTTATCGCTCTGAAAAATGAACTCAATTCTGCAGACTTATGGCACCCCCTTAAATTGGTGTTGGGGATGCGTCGCCATAATCGAGTCTACGACTTAAATATGATGGATTATATAAAAGGATAATTTGCGCAAATATTTATTGTATTTGCTCATAGTAAAGTTTATTGATTTCAATTCCTAGCTTTGATTTCATAAAGTAAACAATTAAAAACCATGCATTTATAATTAAGTTATGCAAATGATTCTGAAGAAACCTGAACTTCCCTTTTAAAAATTGAGACAAGATCATTCCATTAATAAAAAATGTCAGAGGTTTTCAAATTTTATATTTTTATTGAACCTGAATTACAATACAGTTATCAAGAGGGACTCTATAAGAGAAGAAGAGGATTATTGGGTCCAAATAAACTTGCGCAGAAGGTCAGCATTTAACAGTAAAGTATATAATACAATTATAAAACATTACTTAACGGTTTTAGCAATTTATAACTTTTTGAAAAAAAACTGTTTTTAATGGTCAAATGACAAATTCGCATTTTTATTATTTTGGAGATTATCGAAAAAACCTTTTTGTCAAGTTCCCTTTAAGATATCTTAATAAAAATCTTGCATTCTATAACTGCAAAAATCAAAGAATGACTCGTTTCAATCAAGAAACGAGCTTGGGAGATGCTGAAATTTTATTTTGAAAAGTATCTCTATACAAAGGTGTTTTAAGTCATCCTGTTTAAAGTCAGGCAAACTTTTTAATCTGCAACTTCAGGGAACTTCATTAATAATTCCATTCATAATATTTACTTTAACCGATATATGACTCCCAAAGTAAATTAAAAATTTCGGCCTTTGGGAAAACTTAATCCGATTGCGTTCCTTAGTCGTACAAGAAATTACTAACAACATACTTTTTAAAAATATAATAAAAAGTGGGAAAAATTTGTTTGATACCTTGTTTTTGGATTTTTCCCTAGTTAAAACTTAAAAAACAATTGACAATGATTTCCAAACTAATACTCATCTCATATTAATCTCAAAGACTGTTGAATAAAAATTGGTCCCGATTTTGACCATTTTAGTTTTGGATTTTTTATCTCAAATATGTGGTCAATCGAGCTATCTAAAAGCTCAATAAAATAAGGCGTTTTCCAAACATGTTGATGGGTTTGAAAACCCGTTTTGGTATAATCCATTCGAAGTCATCTGATGTTGGGTGTAGTATTAACCTCATCGTCGTGCTAAATTAAAACACGCATTAGCAGTGACTGCGAATGGATTACATATTTTAACCTATAGATTCACGAGTGGCCGTTTTTTGTTATTTGTGAAAAATTTCGACTGCTCGTTCGAAAAGCGAGACAAGCCTTGGAACCCATTCTGAGACAATGGCTTTGGAAATTAATAGCATTTACAATGTACTCATCGACATTTGCCGAAAATATTTGATTTAATTTATGGGTTAATGCAGGTCTGAGTTAACGACAGTGAAATTATTCAAATGTGGATTTGCTGTTCCGACTGGGTTATACGATGAAAAGAGATACCCCTGGAATCAGGAAAAGCATGATACTTATTAAATAAAGTCCCTTAACAATTGTTGAAATTTAGGCTGGCTGCGGTTTTTAGTCAATTTTTTTGTAGATTTTTTTTGATTTATTTTTTTTTGCCTCATATCTGTATTGGATCGAAAATGCTCAAAAGTAACTTACTCTCTAAAATGAATTGGTGAGTAAAACTAATGGATTTAAATTTTCAGATTCTAAGAATTTCCTAAAACTTCGATTTGAGTGTTTCGAAAATTTACAGGATTGCCAGTCCTGGATTGGCCATTTTCTAAATAAATAATTATATATAATCTTGAGATCCCTCTAGTTTTGGGTTTTAATAAAAAGCAAATTTCGAAATAAATTATTGTTTTTGAAAAAATAAAACTTAAGATAATTTCCATGTTGGGCCTTTCACTGCCAAGCCCTTTTTCTTGCTGCAAGTTATTGCAAAAAAATGTAGCATCTACAAAAAAGAATGGTGACCGATTTTGTGCAAGTTGCTAAATTGAATAATCAAGGGAAAACCCACATTTCTATCGGCGAGAAAATCGAAATTTTATTGGTACAATTCATTTGCAGAAGAAACCTTTATTGAGCTTGTATATGAATTAATCGCCCGAAATAACAATATCGGAATTTGGCACTGGCGACTATGCATTTTATGAGAAACTAATGCATAATCAATGCTCGCACAAATGAACCAGAACCATAATTAATCAATGATACAGGATGGTTATCTTTTTATTTCTACCCCGTTTATCTTACCGTGAGTGCCTCAACGAAATGCCTCTCCAGTAATGAATGGGTGGGCGGGCGCACCAGGTACATTGGCGGCTTTAGTGAACCTCATCCGATTGAATTCTTAGATACCAGCGGGGTGCGGCGTATAGTTATACGCGTAATGAGTTGGAACCCTGAGAAATAAAACCTAACGTAAGCCTCCGCAAAAACGCCTAAACGCTTTTGAAAATAAATTTAATTCGTTCCTGGCGTGCGGCTATAGGGTTATATAGGAAAAAAATAGTGGCTTGTTTTTCAAACGTCCTGGCAAAAGTTCACAAAAGTTCACTTAACGGTTCGTAAGTTCACATTGTGAACACGCTAATTATTAACTGATAGGCTTAGGGTTTAAAATTTAGTTAAAGAAACTGTATTATTTGTAGATTTTTGTCAAGACGTTTGAAGGTAATCTGTCAGGACGTTTTAAGAGAGGTAGCTAGTAATTAACAAATAGTAATTATCTGAAGTATTTATTTCGGCGTTTATTACCTTTCCTTAGAAGCAATACATTTTTTTCATTTTAATGTATTCTGCAAGCGCGATTTGATATAATCCGCTGAGTTTCAAAAGAAAAATGCTGTGATGATATCCACCAAGGTAGCTTCAGGGTTTTCGTAGAGTTTCTATCTTTGCGGACTTCAAGAGCCTAAATTTCTCTTCGACTGATAAAAGTGATAGTTTTTTAGCAGTGGCTTTTTTTTCTTTGAAACCTTCTTTGAATTCTGTTTTTTTAGAAATTAACTTATATTTCATTTTTTGATAAAATCAAAGTACACTAAGACAATTCCGTAGTCTGGAATATATGTACAAATTACCCCTAAATCATAAAAATTCTTTTCTTTGCCATATTTTAGACGCAATTTTTAACTCTAGACTATTGTACAGAATTTACCAATCAGAGCTACATTTTCCCAGAAGTACGCGTAATAGTTCCGAAAGTACGCGTTCTAGTCCGATTACGCGTATAGTCCGGGGTTTTGGGGCGACTAACTTTCCTAAATATAACGCCGCACCCCGCTGTACTCAAATTAGGAGCCGATCAAATGAACGCCTACATGTAAAAAAACTTACAAAAAAAATCATCTTAATCGGACCATTGTTATTTTTGTTCGAAAAAAAGTTTAAGATTTATTGTATGGTGAACTGGCCGATTGAGATCATTTCTTCTCTTTTTCTCGAATATTTATGGTTATTTGAGCTATCCGAGAACTTAATCGGGATTAGTTAATTTAAAAGCTGAAAATGTAAACGGTGGGTGGGCAATTATTAACCTAAAGAAAGTTTCGAAAAAAGATATACTTCGACCTTAATATCCGGACCTATGTGTAACTAGCCTGGCCAAACAGCTTACTCACATTCAACAACACTTTCCTCAAACGTCCTGGCACGTATTTTTTTGAAAAAAATTGTCAGGACGTTGAGAAATCGTCAGGAATGTTTAAGGCCTCGGTGCATTTTGACAGATTTGCACTTTTTCGGATTTTTTTCTCTGGATAAGAAACTTTTTGACACTTCGAATTTGTTCGGATGAAAACGTGTTTCGAACAAAAGTTAGCACTTTTGAGGCTCATTTGGTATAATCTGATTTTTTCTTCAATCATTATGGTTACTTTTTATAAATTTTTCTTTGAAAAAACACTCAAAAAACNTTTCTTGTGTGTCAAAATTTTGACCTGGAACCCAGGTCGAGTCAAGAAAAAAATGGAGTTGCAAGATTTTTTAGCTCTTTTTGAGTCCAAAAAGAGTATGAAACCGACAATTTTAATTTTATACCCTTTATTTCACCGGAAACAAAAAATGGAATCGCTCTTTTTTTGATCTCACACTCGATTTTTATATCGAATCTTTATCCCAAAAGTTCGATTTTGGCCATGTTCGCTCCCAAATAAATCACAATTAAAATATACACGCTGCCTAAATCTTCTTTTGAAATGTTCAAATGAGCCAAACACAAATTTTTGGTTTGTCGTACTGTTGATTTAAAGACATGATTTCAAAACATTTTCTAATAATATTTAATGAAACCGTTTTAAGGACTGAGAAGGCATTTTAAGAGGCTCATTATGAGCCGCTCATAATGTTTTTATGCCATATCCCTTTATCACCTTTTGGTTAGACAACGTTAAAAACACACGTTAAAAGGAGTAGTGGCTACGCAATCTAACCAAAAGGTGATAAAGGGATATATAACTATAAGCACGCTCTGCAGAGGTCGAAAAAAAAGCTTTTTGACACAAAAAATGGCCTAAAAAATGAAAAAAAAATTTTCGCGATGTAGGAAAAATCTAGATTAGAAGGTGGCAACAATTTGGCAATTTATTATTATAACACAGGCGAAAAAATGAGTGAAAAAAACCAATTAAAATTGAATTATAAAAATTATTTTATATTAACCTTTTAAAGAACTTAATCCCATATAAATAAATACACCATATAAAACGGGTAAGGGTACCAATTTTAAGACACTTGTGAATAATACTGATAATCCTATGAGAATAAAGATTAAAAAGCCTGTTAATCTTTGTTCATAAATTCCAGAAAAGTTTGGAGTTTCACCAGGAGCAGTTGCACCGTCAAATTTTTTCAAACTATTGACATGAGTTATTGATAAAACAGTCGCAGCTACAAACCATGGAAGACCCATCACAGAGCAGATAATCAAGGCAATTGCTACAATTAGAAGATCCAGATGATATCTGAAAATTTAAAAATTGTGAGTCTGATAGTTAAATAATCGCTAAGAAATTTCCAAAATGTTTTGACTAAACGGGTTATAGAATTTACCAAAAAATTTCAATTTGACCAAATTTTTTTCTCTCAAGTAAAAGTCCTGTGAAACGGTAGTTATAGCTCGATATTTGTTGCGCTATGGATTAATTGCAATCAATTTCGTGACAATGTTTGTACCCTTATTTGTACCCTTATC
>SCLH01001013.1:69016-89606 GCA_004367855.1 Oikopleura vanhoeffeni | reverse complement strand
CTTTTGTAATTACAGAATAATTTATTTGTTCTAGAACATTTAGCCGGAAAAGCACTTGCGCAAGTTGTTTCGCAAGTTATATTTATTTTGGACAACGCACAGATTTTCTGGTTTAGTCCGATAAGATTATAATATAACAAGTTATTTTAAAATTTATTTACTTAAAATCAGGGTTTAAAAATTACTTTAAATAAATAGAATTTTACTTAATAATTATTAAATATTAATTATAGTTAATTTTACTTAATAAGAATGAATTTATTTCTTGGTCGGTGTTTCACGCATCACTCATTTATAGGTAATTCTATAATTTATGAGGTTTATGAAGTGATGCATTGAAACAACCGACAAAATAAATTCACCATGTATTATTAAAATAATACTTTATAAATTATTAATTAATAACCTTAAATTAAAAAATTTTGATGAAAACTTATTAACTTATATTAATAATTATTAAAATTAATTAACTTAAATTTAAAAAAAAAATTGAATGAAAAAAGTCGATTTAACTGTTATTTTTCGCACAATAAAAACGATGGGTACACTTTTGTATTATTTTTGGTAGATATGATATTGAGTAACGTGTTGACATTTTTGATTGCTGTACATTTATTTTTTAATAAAAAACATGGGAAATCACCTAAAATGACATTTGAAATTTAACTTCCAAGAACAAATATTAGTTCCTAGATCGCTAGGGTATGCCGTAGGAAAAAACGGAAAAAAACTTTTTGATTGTTTTTTCAGTTCGAGATCGAAATATGTACACGAAAGAAAAAATCCAAGGTCGGATGTATATCACCATATCTTATGATTATAGAGATATCATATTTTTTAGTTTTTATAAAAAATAAGGAAACCGGTACAAGCCGAGTCTCCAGAATATTAGTTCACATATATATGTATAAAAACTATATATTCTGGAACCGGCTTTGTAACCGTTTCTTATTTTTTTTTATAAAACTAAAAATTACTGACTCATTTCTATTAATCATAAGATATGGTATATCGATTCGGGCTTATCCTGGTCTTTTTTTACTAGATTTTTAGCCAAAATTTTCATTTAATTCAGCTTGTCTGAACGACTTCATCCGATTGAATCCTTAGATAGCTTCAACAGAGCTCAATATCGATTAATAATTTAATTAAAAGTGGGTCCGATCGACGATTATTACCATTTTTTTAAGACAACTAGTATTTAACAATATTGCAGTAATCTAAGAGAAAGGATAAATAAATTGATCCGATGAACTTATTTTATTTTCACAAGACATTGTGCTCAGTTCTAGCGTATCTAAGAATGTTCTCGGATGATTGTTTTAAAAGCCGAATTACATAAAAAAATTGGCTTGCACTAGTAAAAGGACAGGACCGTAATTTATATCATCCGACTTGGGCTATTTTTCTTGCAGGCGTTCGAAAACTTCTCATCTTCACTTTCAACAAAAATCAGACGAATAAATGCACAAAACACTTTCCTAAAAAACTGGCAATCTCACAATTGCTATTAGATTTCTAGTTCAAAAGTAATTTTTTCGGAGCGTAAAACAGGCGAAAAATCGATCCCCTGTAAAATCGAAACCAGATATGCAAGAAAAAATGGGTTTTTTTAACCGCAGCAAAATTGTTCGAATGTATCAGAAGGGGCAAATCTGCACGATTTTTTGCCATTTCTCGGATGGTAGGATCATGAGCCAAGTATATTGGCTCCTGTGCTCACAACCGCCAAGGCAACATGTCAATATTAATTTTTTTGTATGAATGAAAGAATATTTGATTCGACCCGGGAAGACTCAATGGAGCTGAAAGAATTCAACTTCGAAATTAAAACGAAAAGAATAATTTGCACAATCCAAGGCGTCTGTTACGTCAATTCTTAAAACGTCTAATATTGGATGATAACTATTTTGGCTTGCACTGAACTTTTATTTTGGCTTTTTGAGGCTATTTACGGGGCTACTGTCGCTGGAACGGTTTTTCCGAATAAAAACTGGCCAACCAGGGCTTCGAGGATTATTCAGATTAATGCTAAGGCTTTTGTATGCAACACTCCCTGAACTCAGCGACACAAAGAGCCTAAGCCAAATGGTTAATGTATCTGAGATACAGTATTCTCCTCCTAGTTTTATTTTGATACCTAAATATTTAACACCTGTATATGTATATTTAAACTTCTCTGGAGCGCTTTTTGTTGATAAGTGCTATATTTTTTCTAGCATTTTGCGATAAATCACGTTATTTTGGACTGGTGGTTCATCGTAATTCTATCTCTTCTAGGTTAATTAAAAATCACTCAATGGTTTACAGAAGGACTGTGAATTTCTGTCTTTAGCCGACAAACGGGCAAAACCTACGCATTTTTCCCATGAAACCCGACATCTCTTACACTAAGCGGACAAGCGGGGATTTTTCAGACGTTTAAATTGTATTAAACCATTTTGCGCTTAGGTCCTCTTGTGTCCTAAGGTGTCAGGAGCTGCTTGCTACGAAAAAGTTTTGCACATTTCTCACGCAGGCTAAAGCTAAGATCTTTTTACAAACCGGCTCGTATCTGAATAATTATCCTCGAAGCCCTGGTGGGCCAATTTTATCGAGAAAGACCAATCCAGCGACCAGTACCCCTTCCTATCAGTATTTGTCCGAAAACTCCATGTCAAAATTTTCTAGTATTTTTCTATAGTCTGGGTTATTTTCACATAATGATCGATGAACAATTTGCCCTTTCCCATCGTGTATTTCAATTTTTTTTGATATCGATGATTCTTTCGGATATCAGATACAAAAATTTCCTCTTCAAATTGTTGAACGCTCACGCACTTTTCAAAGCAGAAATGGGGAACTGAAGGGTGCCATAACCCGCGACGGAGTCTTGTAACTTACGAAATAATAAGTCGAGTATATTTTTTTGCTTATTATGTAGCTGAACCGATATCAATATGTTTCAGCTCTGTAAATTATTTTTATTCATTGAGGAAAGTTGAGTTCGAGTTTTCATTTTTGAAATCGCTAAAAATTTCAAAAATTCAAACTATTATGAATTTTCCGCATTTTCGTCCAAAAGTTTTTCTGATACAGTATTTTTTGACATTAATGAATAAAAACTAAAGAAAATAGCCACTTTAACTTTGTTTCATGCATGTCTACATATTTTCTGACTGCTGTTTGAAAATCCGAAATATGTTATTTGTATTTTTTGTCGACCTTTTTTAGAAAAAATTATGGAATTTCCGAAATCAAGTCCAAAAGTTTGTTAGTGGTTTTGAATCTACCATGAAAAATCAGGCAGAAAATCACATGATAAGTCTTGGATCTATTTAATATCCGTATGACGGTTCACTTTCGCAGCAGAGTCTAGTACATCCACTGTGGTACCGATTTCAGGAAAACGCTGCATCAAAATTCCAAATTATTTCTGGTTACTCATCAGAGGTTTGGGCAAAATGTGGGCTGGGTCTTGAAACCGCACTGGTCACGTACCGTATACCGGGAAAACCGGTGAATCTTAATTGTCCGGTTTCTACGGTCCCTGTTATGATATGAGTATGATTTTTCTCATTCGGCTTCAATTTTTTGAGCAATATTTTTTGCCAGGGTCAAATTTTGTAATATACCCCAAAGATCAATTGAAATATGACCCGCATGGGGTCATATACATTGCCATACGAAGAAATTTTATCACGATTCCGAATATATAAAAATTATTTTTTTATTATGATAGACCCCTTTACTGGACGCAAAAACAAGAATTTTACTTTAAACCTTTAAGACCTCGATATATCGTTATCTATAACGATTAATAGCTATTTCACCGCCCTTCGTTAAAAATGTCGACATTGATCTTGGGGTCATTTTGTAATTGACCCAAAAGACAAATTAAAAAATAACTTTATGGGTTAATTTTCATTAATATTGAAGGTAATTCATTGCGATTTGAAAATATATAAAAAACAATTTTATTAATTGTATGACCTGCTTGATCAAAACAAGATTTAGACTTTATACTTGAAACCCCGTTTAAGGACAAACATTTAGAGCTTATACTTCAATTTCACCACCATTCGTCTAAAAAATTTCAGAGAATTGATCTTGAGTCAACATTTTGTAAATGACACCGAAAATCACATCAAAAACCCGTATGGCGTCACATTTCATTCCATATTTGAGATAAAAGTAATTGTGTACTTATACCCCGTGACCAAACAAGCAGTTAGCATAGAAACCTTAAACATTAACCCATTTTGAACATCCGATATCGCGTAATCTATAAAGCTTGATATCAATGGCTTACGGGCAGCTAGAAAAGGCCATATCAATGTTTAAAAGTTATGTATGGCTTCGTCTATGAATCTTTTTCATATTTTTTTTCAAAAATCTTATATTTTCATTAGCTAAAGACTCTCAAGTAAATTGAAAATGTCGTCCCAGAATTCCTCAAAACGCAAAATCGACCCTTTCACCAACATTATAGATCTCCTTCATGGTATTAACATGTTTTTGAATTTTTGCGCCCATGAGTCACGGAAAATGATATATAAAATCTTCTCAAAGTAAATTTCGAATTTACTTTTAGTTTGTCTATGAATCGCGATAGATATATTTGAATTACTATTTCCGGGTTAACCCCCTCACACAACAACCATTGAAATTCCCCTCACACCCAAAACGCCATTCGGGAACGCCCACGGAGCGTTATGCGGAGACATAATGCAATAGTATTTCTTATTTCGTGCCAGTCAAGAAATTAATTGGAGGCTAATAATCTGTTCCAAAATTTTATTCTGTATTGCTCTCGATAAATGCAAGAGAAAACAGAGTTTAGTTTCAGTAATTCATCGAAACCATACATTTTTTCAAATTACATATGAATTACAAAAGCATTTGTAGCACTGGCTATTCCATATGATCTTGAATTTTAAGAGCTTATCTGAATAGTCTTGAAAAACAATTTGCGGTATCCCTTCCGAGCAAAATGCAGACAAAATCAGAAACATTTGAATATAATTTTACTTAACTTTTGAAGGCTCATCACGGTGATTGGAGATAATAAAAAGTTTCAATTATATGTATTTTTGATCAGTTACGCCCATAAATTGAACTGTTATTCTTTTCAAAAACGATTTTCCATAGGATCGCAATGTGTATTAAATAACCTCAAACCGTGCCGTCTGAATCTTGTTCTCTGATTAAATATCTCTCTCCATTAGGTCATAGAACTGATTACTCCTTTTTTCTGTGCCAAAGAAATAATTTCGAACTGTACAGCAACCTATTTTGAAGGATAAAAAATATTTATTAGCATCAAGTTGTTCAGCCATCAAAAAAGAACAAACTGAAGTATTGGGGACCGCTGAAGCTGATTACTCGCATGATATCTTCAGCTGTGCGTCTTGTCGCTTTGCATTCGAATTCTAACGAATTCAAACGATTCAATTCAAAGTAATTATTCGCCAATATGTGTTTTTTTTGATTTTTTGGTTTAATAGAGAAATCACTTCAGAAAAAAACCTCTCAATGAAGACAGAGAAAAAAAACATATACAGGAGCGCTAAATTAATTTCCTAAATCTGGTCTCCTCGAATTTTATTTTTTATGTTGTATTACACAGAATTTTTTTACGGGAAATCGTCGAAATCCTACAAAAGTAGGAATAATATCTTTGTTTAACTCTTAGTCGTATCAAATTTTAAAAACATTACTAGAAAAAGAGTTGGCGACTCCTATGACCATTTGAATTAAAAGTCTGTTGATCATTATTTCTATCTCGTTTTACGAATTAAAAAATCTCGCTGTCCCGAATGGGCGTTTGGGTGTGAGGGGTTAGAGGTAGGGTAATTTGTTTCTCAGAATAGAGGGATTACTTTGGTTAGGTGGTCAAAATACAAAACGTGCCGTCTGAGAGGAATTTTCCTTAATCGGAACGGTATGGAGGGTGGCTGGCAACTGCCAGACTCGAACCGGTCATTGCGACTCGTCAACCGGGTTTGTGTTTAATCAGCCGACGCAGATTGTTATTTTTTTGTACTGGCTTAATGCGTCAAGGGCAAAAAAGTTTTTAACATTTCTAATAAATACTGCGTAGATGATTATGTACCTCAGCCAATGGCGCTGCAGACGACATTGGCTATTAAACCTCTTGAAGGTCGAACGTTCAAAAAGCCTAGGTTTTAGAAGTCGGTTGGACGTATAACAGTTCACGCAAAGAAAAATAATTTTTATTCGGAAAATTTGATGCTTCTGTTACAAACATGCTACTGTACATAATTGTTACGACACAACTCATACAATTGAATCTAATATATTTACAATATCTGAATTAGTTACAATTTATATCAATATGACCCCAACAGTCTTTTTTAATTTACTTTTGGGTCTATAACAAATCATTTAACTCCTGCCGGTCATTTCCCCAAAAGAGCGAATTAGTGGTTAACAACTATTAGTGTTACAATAACGATATACTCGACGGTTTTTAAAGTTTGAGGTATAAAATCTTTTTTAGTCATAATGAGGTCATCATTACTTTACAAACATATTAATTTTTATCATTCGAATCGTGATAAAATTTCCTTTTCTATGCATGTATCCCTCAATCGGTCATTTGTTTTTAATTTGACCTTTTGGCACTATACGAAATTTGGACCCCAAGAATGGTCTTCTGAAAAATTTCAGGGAATGGTGCTAAATCAGCTTTAAGTCGTTTAGGTACGGATATATCAGGTCTAGGCTTTTAAAGTTAATTCTGTTTTGGCATAACGCGGTTCTTACCATAATAAAAAATAATTTTTATAGTATTCGATTCGTGAAAGTTTCTTTCCGTATGCATGTATAATATGACCCCATGCGGGTCATATTTCAAATTTGATCTTTTTGGGGTATATTACAAAATTGCCCAAAAATATGCTCAAAAAATTTGAACCGACGTGAGAAAAAAATCACTCATATCATAACAGGACCTAGAAACGACAATAAGATTCTAACGGTTTTCCCGGTTATTACCGTAGTGACAGTGTCTTCAGACCCAGCCAATTTTTGCCCTAACCCTTCTCAATGAGTACAGCAATATTTTGAATTTGATCAGCCTTTTCCTTGAATGGTACCACGTGGATGTTTCTAGGCGTGCCTGCAAAGTGAAACCCCTCTATTCAACTAATGAGTTGGATCGCCGATTTCATTTCTACAACTATCATGAAATTTAACACTCGGGTACACTCGATAAGTGCCATTTCGAATGGCCAATTGGCACAATATTAAAAATTTTTGCTGGTCAAAATTCCAAATAAAATTGTGGGTTGTAATTAGCGCCATTTCTTTAGATAGTAAGAACATCTTTTTAATAATTAAAAGCAATTGAAGGTCAATTTTTATCTCAAAAATTTTCCTCACTTTTTGCCATTGACCATTTTCATCAAAAAACTTTCATTTGAAGAGAAATTTTTTAATAAAGCAACATATTAAAACAAGACTTTTTAGCGCATACACCCGAATGTCTGAAGTTTATTAATATCGTCTTCAAAAAAATTCTTATAGTCGGGTTGTTGGAAGAGGATGTACAGTGGAAGTGTTTTTATTTTTCCCAGATAATTAGTTATGTTAATAAATTAAAAATTAACGTTTCAAGCATGGACACTTTATTGAAATAAAAAAAATATTTCACATTTTTTGTCTTTCATTTATCGCTCTGAAAAAATGAAAAAAAAAAAACCCCCCCCCCCCCATGGCCGCAGGGGGGGGGGACTTAGAGCCCCCCTTAAGGTCGATCAAAAAGCTCCTCATAATTAACATTTTTGCCATAATTTAGCGGGTTTGGTTCCCTCCCCATATCCATTATTGATCCCCGAGTACATGAATATCTTATTGCCTGTTAAAAGAATATGGATAGATATTTATGTTAGTGCTGTACCCACATATAATTAACCTCCGATATCAGCCTTGTTGTAATAATTTTTCGCCAAGTCCAAAGGGCATTGTTCAGTTGTTTTCAACCTCAACTGTATAATTGCTTATTGTTTATAATTTAATTTTTTAGAACTTAAATTTTTATTTTGAACTTTCTTAGATTCATGGGACGCTTTAGTTTTTGATCTAGCATGGAGTAAAGTCGATCGATTTTCCACTCAGGGGCGGTTGGGACACCCCCAATTTAGGGGGGTGTGGGTATCCCCTCTCCGTGGCGTAGCCCACATAATTAACCCACTTCCGGGGTTTGGGGATTCCCCAGATTATATCGTGCCCACGTCTACTTTTTTTATGAATTTCATTTTTGTAAATAAATTTTTATTTCGAACTTTTTCAATAAAATTTTTTTAGGAAGTCATGGTGCTTTACGTTTTTGACTAACGTGAGTAAAGTCGATGCTTTATCCCCACTCAGGGGGTTTTGGGGATCTCCCCCAATTTGGTGGTGGGGGTATCCCCTATAGTCGTGTCCAATTAATTATATATTGTTCAACGTTTGCTTTCAAGCTCAACTGTATCATTTTCTTAATTTTTTTATAATTATAATTTGTGATAAATTTATTTTCCGAACTTTCAAATAAAATTTTATTTGATCTGACGCTTTAGTTTTTGATCTAGCTGGATAAATTCGATGATTTATCTCAAGAAAAACAGTACGATTGCTACAGAAGATAAAGTTTCAATAACTGACAGGTTTGTTCAATTCACATCTTTTTCTGACTTCTCTGGTTCGAGATTGACTCCTTTTGTTGAATCGTATTCATACGTCTTACACGTCATGTTCAGTATAACTTATTAATTTATTCTCAAAGAGCCGATATTTGTATGATCAATCAAAATTATTTAAATAAATAGGTTTTCAGCATGTCAAATTTTATACGATTTTCTTGAAAATCATTTATTCTTGATTACGTATTTGAAACTCGTCCAATTAATTTGGCTTTATAACTTAACCCACCTGCACGAGTGTCTTCCATACGTACAGTGTTGTTTCAGATCACACACCATCGTATTTGCTCAGGTTGCCTAATATCTCCTCCGAAAAACCTTTAAAGCTTATTTGTAGATTTATTACGTATAGTCCCAGTGCTGTTTTACTGCAGAAAAACAAAATGCATTCCAAATAATGCATTTCCGGTCTGTGCAGAAATTTCTGCAAAGTCTCGAAATTCTTGAAATTAAGAATTAAGGGAACTTTCGGTGGTCATGTTCCGATATTCTGCTGGCCAAAAATGGACACTTCCCCATATATTTTGGTCTCTATGATTTGAAACACGCTCGTGCAGGTGGTGAGTTAAGAGATTTTGAAACTGTTTGCGAATTACACGGGCTAACGTAACAATAGTGTCATTAATTTTTATCCCAGTGATCGAAAAACTTGATTTTGTGCCAAAATGTCTTATAGCTCATGCGACTATCGACCACCAGCAAAGCTGATTCCAATTTCGCCTACAGACAAGCAAACTTGTAAGATGATTACTATTTAAAACTGGTCTGTTGGGCTGTGCCGTTTTTGCATTTCAGCTACAGGAAAGGTGTTATTTATTATTTGCGTAGGTTTTCGACGCTTGATTTGAAAGAACCATTTGAACTTGTCGGCAATTTTTTGTCAGCAAAAGAAAAAATAATATTTTGAAACTGTTTTTGGCGTTCGTTACTTGCCTAAGACTGGCATATTGGGTATGCGCAATGTGCGTCTGCTGCACAAGTCAAATCTGTCGCGATCTTAATCTACTTACAGTGACGCGACGGTTTTGACTGAGTCACCCAGAGAACCTATGTGAGAATCACAAACTCGCTTTTCGCATTCAACTGGAAATCAAATGGTTTTAAGGCCAAATTCTACGCCGGCTAACATCAGTTCATGAGTACCCGTTTTAAAAGGAGGTGGCGACAATATCGTCGCTTCACGTATAACATTATACAGTATAATACTTTTTGATACACCTATGCGCTTTTTTCAGAAGATGATCAATTGGACGGTTTTTCTCGAAGATGGGTGAACCGATTTTGCAAATTTCAAAACAGTGGGAGTCAATATTTGATACCTTGCAGAACGCATTCGTTTTAACCCGGATACCGGAACTTCCTGGTAATTTACCGGTCAATCTGTAAATTGCGTTCTGGTTACTGGGTGATTGGGACTATTTTTTTACCTTTCGTTTTCAAAGTTTCTGGGCAATATTTTTTGGGGTCAGATTTTGTATTGACCCCAAGACAAATTTGTAAATGACCCGCATGGGGTCATATTACATTGGTATAAAAGGAATTCTCCACGATTTCAAAATATAAAAATAATTTTTTTCTGAGTGTGATAGTGACCCCGGAATGTCGAATATTTGAGTATTACGGCCCCTAAATTTCAAAACCTCGATATTCGAGATCCGTAGCCGAGGAGTTCATTCAGCACAAACACTTGAATTTTTCAGCAAATATTTTCTAGGGTCATATATGTAATATGACCCCAAAAAGTCAATTACAAAATGACCCGTATGGTATTACATTACATTGATAGAAAGGAATTTTATTGAGATTCAAAAATTATAAAAATTATTTATTGTATATTGACCCCATTATCCAACAACTAGTTTTGCCGTTTTGACATCTTTCATATTCTCTATTTGGGATTAATAAAAGCAATCTTCACATCTTTTCCTTCAAATCTTTTTAGTCAAGAAATCTGGGGTCAATTTTTTGATATGGACACCAGTCAGGGTCAGAATACAAAGTTTAGTCAATTGGGGTCTTGTTACATAGCACAATAAAGGAAATTTCTTATCATATTCTGAATCTTTGTATGCTGATTATTTGTTTTTGGCACAAATTGTGTATTTTTTGGATTTTTATTATTATTAACTGGGGTTGATCAATTTATTTTAGGCACAGTTGTACCAGAAAAGGATTCGAAATCGTCCAGGGGTTAATTTAAACCTAATGAAATGGATTAAAACGACTATTGTGACAATTTTCCTCTTGGAGCTGTTTTTTCAAGTCAGTGCGAAAATTCTTGTCGACCTTTGTCCGTTTTAAGTCATATACACGATAAGATTTCATTCCAATAGTCACAAGCATTTCAAAATATCGATTTGTTAATGGAATGCATTTTGAACTAAATGGTAATAATTAAATTTGCTCATTTCTGAAATAGTTTTAGAATAAATCAAGCATTTACGTTGAATTTCAAGAAATTCATAAGACAATTGTGGGCATAGAAATTCACTTCGATGAGACTGTTCCGAATGGATCTGGAAACGAATGATAGTTCTGCTGCCAAATTTCAGAAGCCATGAAAACTTGCCCTTAGTTTCTTAATTTATATGTTCTGTTTCGTATTTATTATTTTTAGAAATTGTTTCAGTAGTTATTGCTATTTAATATGACAAGAAACGAAAGGTAATTATTGAGTTTTTTATATCATTATGTGGCCCAAAAACTAAATACTTATAAGTTCTAACTTAAAAGTTTTGAAACAAACTCGAAAAGAGGGAAATACTGTGCCAGATATTAGTCAAGAAAACTTCAAAGACGATGACAGAAAACGATTCTTACAAAAACGCTATATTTGATCGTGGCATCGAATTTCTTTTTGTAATTTGACTTTGGGATATACATATATGACCCTGAAATCTTTGCTGAAATTCAGAGTGTCTTTTGGTGCTGAAATGAACTCCTCGGGGCTTCGGATCTCGAAATTCGAGTTTGAATTTAGGGCGCGTAATACTCAATATCGACATTCCGGCTGTCATATAACATCAGAAAAAATTATTTTTTTATTTTTGGAATCGTAGGATTTCCTTGTTATCCAATTAAAGTAGACCCCATGCGGGTAATTTTACAAATTTGTCTTTTGGGTCATTCAAAATCTGACCCCAAAATATTGCCCAGAAATTTGAAACGGAAGGTAAAAATCAGTCCATATCCCCCAGTACCCAGTAACCGACATTTTAGGATTTGACCGTATTCCGGAATTCCTGTTCCGGTGATTGGACAATTCGAAAGAGCGTTATGCAAGGTATCAATCATTGGGACTCCCATCTGTTTTTGGAATTTTCAAAATCGGTTCGACCCACTTCGAGAAAACTCGTCCAACTGATCATCTCGTGAAAAAAAGCCGCCTATGTGTAGAGTAATTTTCAGCCAAGTTTTTAAACTTTATTAATTTTATTTGGTTTTGAGATTTTTTCAAAGAAAAGTCGTTTTTTTTCGGGGGTTTTGAAATTAGGTTAAATTAAGGCTACATAATCTGAGATTTCTGCCCCTAGATACCAATAAATTTTTATTCAAACTGTTATGCCTTCACAAACATTTCCTAAAACTGGCTATCTCACATTGTGATTTGTATGTCCAGTTCCGAATAATTTTTACGAAGTGAACATAGCCTAAATCCTTATAATCAATCCCCGTAATGCCGGAACAAAAACTTCGAAGAAAATTCAATTATTTTCTTGAAACGAATCATAAATTCTTATATTTGTATTTGAAGCAAAAGATTCTCGATCCAGTTTTTTGTCTTTTTTTCGATGAATTTTAGGATATCTGGGTGCCACAATTGTGCTCTGTGCTCACAAGGGTAACTTCAATTTATCATACATAGTTGTGAACAAAAATTGCTTCACTGTCACCGGTTATTAGCTGCCTCATTAGATCTGGCAATTTATTCAAACAAACCTTATAATTGTACAATCTGAACGTGGGTTTGAATCACTTCTTAACACTTGTTACCCACTGTCGATGTTCTTAAACCGATGACAGGGTAAATTGACTCCCGGAGGCATTTGATTTCCTACTTCATCATCATGAGTAGAAACTCTAGTCCATCTTTCCTTCTGCTACACAGCATTCAATAAATGCAACCTCAACAACAAAAAATTTAACTTTAATTTCACTCGAAAAAACCGACTTCTCCTTGAAGAATTATAAGTTAAAAAACTTGGCAAAAAATTCTCATCAAATAGGTAAATCAAAAAAATAAACGTGAGCTGAGATATCGACGCCCACTTCTCTAAAGTGGAACAAATTTGCGTCATATTTCCTAGAAAAGTTTGGTCGTCCATTGTAGTATTTCAAAATATTTGTCTGAAAGATCGCGCTAGAGAGCTACACAAGCAAAGCAAACACCTTTATATCGATTTGACAGCAACTTAAATTAGCGGTTTTAATATCGTATCTTTTGGTGAATTTGAAAAACTCTCGAAAGTAAGTCGATTTGCGCCTGTTGCGTATCTATGAAGATTCCAGATCGGTCTCTACAATTTATAATCAGGATGGGCTGGTAATGTGCTTACGCCAATTGGATTTCTTTATGTTCATTTTATCGTAGTTCTAGCGCCTTGGTGGCGAAATATCACTTTAAAGATTGTAATAATTAATCCTTCTTTTGTTGTTCGTGGCTAAACAGACACACTTTTTTTCGATTTTACAATTTCAGAAGAAGGTAAAATTTTTTGTTAACGAAAATATTTCAATGGCGGTGTGGTTATCTTTGCAGTAAACTGAATTTTTCGCTCTCTAGTACAAATACCGACCGCCAAACGTTGTACCAAGTTGGAGGCTTCATATATATTTTATCTTAAAAGATACTTGTATATAAATTGCTTATTTTGCCTTAATTTGATTATTAATTGTTGTGGATAATTTATCATGTTTAAATATATAAGTCTGTGTGTTAAGGGCCTCGGTGGATTTTGACAAGATTTGCACTTTTTAATTTTTCTTCTCTTGACTGAGAAAACTTATGCCACTTACAAAATTTCTGATTAAACGTTTTCGAACACAAGTTGCCACTTTCACTGACTTCTGTATAATTCTGAATTTCTTCGACTGTTTATTTTTAATTTTATTTAAATCGTCTTTTAAAAAGCACATTAAAAAACGAGCGTTTGCTATCGGAGGTGTCTAAATTACAGTAAATTTCTTTCATTATTAATTAGGAGCCCATGAAAACGGTCCTGTCCAGTGTCACCATTAAAAATTATTTAGTTCAAATTCATACGATTTTTAAGTCAAATCGAAAAGGGGTTAAATTTTTGAAAAAAAGCGAAGACCCGAAATCTTTAGCCATCGGAAAAAAATTTTCGTGAGTTAAATGAAATAAATTTAATGTGGACAGAGTTGGCAAGTCTCGGCGATGAAATAATTTTATTTTAATTCTGGTAAGAGGGCTTCGATGGATTTCTGCAAACCGTAGGTAGTTACAAAGGATGATTCAGAGTATTAAACAAGCAGCAGACAGAAACAAACGAGGCTTACAGGGTGCGGCGTATAGTTAGAAGTTTGTTGCCAAAAACCCTATATACGCGTAATTCAACATACCGCTACTTTCTAACTAGACGCGTACTTTTGGAAAATGTGCTCTGATTGTCAATGTTGACCATATCTGGTTTGAAATTGCCGTTAAATTGGTCAGAGTAAGAATTTATTGGTGATTTTAAGTTAATTTTTCGTTAACATCTTCCTTAGGACGTATAATTTATTTTTATTGAAGAAAATAATTAAGTTAATTTTAAATGAAACATGAGATCGAAAAAATTTATCCGAAATCGTTAAATGTCAGGAAACATGAAATTATGAAAAAAAAATATGCTCACAGTAAATCACTCTCAGAAAAACCAGGAAGAATAATATTTTTATCTGAATACTATTGCCCATTTAAGCTAGCCGAGCATTGTTCTGCGAGACTTGAACACATGTTTTTAAACTCCTTGAGAATACTCGACACTTCATTGTCAATCTGAACCTGTCTTAAAAAAGTGTATTTTTTCGATTATGCCGGAGAATCTTGGTCTGAAATCGGGTTTAAAACGCCTATTCGTTTGCCTAGGACGTTTGAAAAGCCCTATCTTTGCCTCTAACTATACGCGCACGCCAGAACGCGATAAATTTATTTTTCAAATGCGTAGGTTTTCGGAGCTACGTAGGTTTTTGCGTGGAATATAACTATACGCGTATAACTATACGCCGCACCCCGTGTATTTAAATAAAGTGAAAGTAACCATTCCCAATATTTTCAGTTAAGGATTCCAGAAGAATAAGTTTGAAAATATTTGAACAAGAAATAAAGAAAATATTTCCAAATAGGTTCGACCGAAAATCCCAAAAAAATGTCATATTATTTTTAAAATAGCATATTAAAAATATGTGGTCACCTACGCGAAAAGTTAAAGTGGCCATTTTGAAGAGTTTTTTTTGTTGATTCGAAACAAATACTGTAAAAAAAAATTTGAACAAAAAATAAGGCATTTTTATAATGTTCGGAACTTTTTTCAAAAATTTCTCATTATTTGTCGAATTCGAAAAGTTTAATTCTAACTCAAAATTTTCTTAAAAAGCAATAATTCGAAAATTCTGTAATTACAAAAGTTACCTGGATTATGAAACATTACTTTGATCGTATATTGTGAAGAATATATAAACTCTGTTTAGAGATTTTCATCAAGAGCCCATATGATATGGGCCATATCCGTATCTGTCAAAATGCACCGAGGCATACAGCCAGTAAATTATTTTTTGAATAAGTTTTAATTGCCTATGTTATTGTATCTAGAGTTCTAAAATAGGAAAATCGCAAAAATTTTCAACATGTACTCTTTTTGATATTTGAAAAACCTTAAAAATTTGAGGCTATCTATGAGGCACAAACTAGTACGGCTTATAATTGTTTTTCAAGACAGATCTAAAAACTTGTATCAGCTAGGCGAAAGAGCGATAAATGGACAGGTTTTGAAAAAGTTAACTAAAACAAACACAAACTAAAAACCCAACAATTATACGAAAAAAAATATTTTTCGCGATTTCGCGGAAATTTAAATTCCATGCTTAACATACCTCTGCCTTTTTAAACGAGCCTATAGATACATATAATATAATGTATAATATGTATATAATATAATGAATAATAATATTGTATGATATGAATCATACAATATAATATGATATATGCATGATAGATATGTATACATATGTAAAATAATTTTTAGTCCAAAAAGAATACTTTGATGCGAATCCAGAAGAGATGAATTTTCGAATGGAATTGCTCATGAATGCCTCCAGTGGCGATATTTGCTACATGCAAGATATAGTCACCGAAAGTGAACCGATAAAAGAATTTTTAAAAAAGTCAACAGCAATAACCATATTTGTCGCTAGTAATATTGAAAAATTTATTTAAAATCAGACCTAAGTGTAAATATAAAACAAAAAATTTACCTACAAAATTCTACTGTTGTTTTTCTACGCATTTTTATGGAAATTCGAAAAATCTATAGTCTAAGCGGACAAAACAAGAATTGGCCTATAAATTGAATGCCCATAAAGATGCAGTGGACAAAACGGGATTAACAATTCTGTCCGCTTGGCCAAAAATCACAAAAGTATAATTTCTGTCAATTTTGTAATGCCTTTATTTTGCTATGAAAAGTTCGCAGGAGAAAATTAGCAGTTCCGCCGTGTATAATGACGGCTAAAAGTTGACGAAAGCCTACGTTTTAACCTTCGCCTAAATGGACAGAACGGCCATATTTTCAAATAATAATGTAATGGGTTAATCTCATAAAAATTTATCAAAAATTTGATTTTAGCCACACAATTTTTTTATATTGCATACACATTCAAGGGACAGCAAAAAAAATATCAAAAATGTAAACTTCTAAATTAGCTAGGTTCTCTATCCTCATTTATATAACATCCTACTGGTTGAGTTTTCATGGTTTTAACCGCAGACCAAAAAAATTGGAGGCAATCTTTTTCGCTCTTCTGATTGGACATTAGACCTGGTCCAACAAAAGCCATAAGAAATGCAAAACTCCATCAGTCTCTACGTTCGCATTGACTATTTTGTTACATCACCCAGACGGATTTTAACTTCAAATATGAACAAAGTTATTTAACTTAATCTACATACTTCTGGTTTTCAATCATTTATTAAATAACGGTCTGTGATTGGTTCTCATTTGTCAAAAGAATTTGTTGGATTCCTATTTGAAAGTTAGTCTAGTAGACTGTCTACTCTCATTTTTTGACATCGATCTCCTCAATAAGTTTGAATTTTTGGAAATATTTGTTCGATATCCCAATCGCTGTAAAATTGTCTTGCACGTGCATTGTTATATCCCTTTATCACTTTTTGGTTAGAATGCGTAGCCATAACGTTAAAATCACACGTTAAAAGGAGTAGTGGCTACGCATTCTAACCAAAAAGTGATAAAGGGATATGACCCCATATAAAGAGTTTAAAATTTAACCCGAAAAGATATCATTTTACAAAATTTGACTCCTTGAATTATCTTTTAATAAATTGAACGTCAGTTGTATCTAGTGGTCTATCTATATATCCATTATTATTCCCGGGTCACTTTAAAAACTTATTCCCTATTCTTTTAACAGGCAAATAAGTTTTTAAAGTGACCCGGGGATAATAATGGATATAATACAGGTTGAGGCCCCAATTTGCCAATATCTCCGAATGAAACCGCCAAATTTCTGAGCTCAAGCGTTAAGGGTCAAATTACAGTTTTTTTTCTTTTTTTAGATAAAATTTAGGAATGAGTTATTCGGAATAACAAAAAAAAGTTGCGAAAAAATCTTCGAGAAAAAGTTGAACTTATTGACAAAAATTGGCCAGAACGATGTTCGGTCTTTTTAAAGGTTACCTAAAGCCAATCAGAAATAAGCTGAGTTTTCACAATTTAGAACGATCATATTTTTCTAAATTGTGGACTGTACGTGCTGGTTAATTTTTATCAAAGAATTAAACTTCTAGCATTTTGAACCACCGTCATGACGCGTCACGGTGGCCCACGGTGTAAGTATAACAAAATCAAAATTTAGGATTAAGATAAAAAACAAAATATTTTGGCATCAATTACCCAGTATATGTTCAATAGGCAATTTAAAACCTTTGAAAGGTCAATTTAGACTATTTTAAAGGTTAAAAAATCCCAATCGCTGATTCATGTATATTTAATGCTGTCTGTGCTAATCCGTTATGTAAGAATAACTTTTGGACTGTTTAGATATTTGATAAATTTTTTGCTAAAAATATGGAAATTGCATCGATTAGACCCGGGATTCTATCGAAAAGATCGCTTAGATCTGAGAGAAAGGTTAATAAAGTACAAATTATTAAACAATTAGAAGAAGAATTGATTAAGAAAAATAATGCAATTGTTTCCAAAGGTACACTTTTTAGATAAATATTTGGTTATGTCATCAAAACTTATCTATTCGATTTTTAATATCATGAAAGTCTAAAAATTGTTTTTTTTTTCGATATTTTTATCTTTTAAGTCGATATTTAATCGGCATCTTCAGGAATACAATAAATAGTTGAAAACAGAAATTTTTTTCAAAGTTGACTGGAATAAATTCAAACATATACTTCAGAGAATATAAAAATATTTAAAAGTTTTACCTTAATATATTAAAAAATATACTGATGTGTTTAATTAAAATCATCCTTAAATCCCTAAAATTTAGAACGCCAGTAATACTGACTTGAGTTCTAAATTTTAAGGATTTCAGGATGATTTTAGTTAAACACATCAGTATATTTTTTAATATATTCAGGTAAAACTTTTAAATATTTTTATATTCTCTTTTTTCAACAATTAATTGTATTCCAGAATATGCCGCTTTGGCTAAATATTGAATTAAAGTTTTAATCATTTTGAAAAATCAACGAAGAATTATTTAGGTAGCTTTTTTTTTAAAGGAACATCGGACATTCGCATCAAGAGCGCCGAAATCATATTTGTATCAACAAAGGGTTTTTGCAACCGTATAGCCTATACGGTATAGGCCGACTAAATTTGTGATACTTGGAAACTTTTTGTTTTTTCTCAAAGTAAACCGGTTCACACGGTAATTGAATGTTTACTCGAACAGTATCAGGGTCGAAATCGCAGTGAGCCCTTTTTTGGCTCTTTTATTGGAATTTGTATGTCCTTCTTGTCATAATTGGTCTCTATTGGGTAACGGATTAACATACAACGGCTCAAAGAAAACATTTTTATTGATTTATTTATGAAAAAAAAAGAATTTGGAAATTCCTATGTTTGGCCCCTCGAGAAAAAACTGTACAGCAGAGTGTTCTATAAAGACGGACCTCAGGACGCGGCACTTTGGTCGGAACGTTTGCCGGCGGTGCACGCACACACACGGACCATTCTTTCCAAAAAGTTTTGCCACGGATTCTATAAGGCCGGACGGTTTTTTCAATTTCAAGCCCAAGACTTTTTTGGAACACCAGCACTTGCTAAGTCCATTTTTCTGTTCTGCAAGGGTGCGATTATTGACATTTATTTACCAGGAAAAATTGAAGAAATTCTATTTTACGTCTTTTAAAGGCGTTATATTATAAAGATTTATTAACCAGGAAAAAGTAAAAGAAATTCCGTTTGTACGTCCTTCCAAGGCGTTAGATTATTTAGGTTTATTAACCAGCGAAAATCAGAAGAAATTCCATTTTTACGTCCTTCTATGGCGTTAGATTATATAGATTTATTAACCAGGGAAAAGAAGAAGAAATTCCGTTTTTACGTCCTTCCAAGGCGTTAGATTATAAAGATTTATTAACCAGGGAAAAGAAGAAGAAATTCCATTTTTACGTCCTTCCAAGGCGTTAGATTATTAAGATTTATTTACCAGGAAAAAATAGAAGAAACTTCATTTTTATGTCCTTCCAAGGCGTCAGATTATTTAGATTTATTAACCCGAAAACAGTAAAGAAATTCCATTTTTATGTCCTTCCAAGGCGTTAGATTATTAAGATTTATTTACCAGGAAAAAATAGAAGAAATTTCATTTTTATGTCCTTCCAAGGCGTTAGATTATTTAGATTTATTAACCAGAAAAAAGTAGAAGAAATTCCATTTTTATATCTTCGAGCTTGGTTTCCGAGGGTTTCCCAACAAGCAAACACACTGTAAAATTGGAACAGCAATTATGGTTCTTCTCAAGTGGGGAATTAGTGGAGACTACCACGTTAATCAGTGTTGACTTCTTCATCATCCACAACTTTGTCAATGGATTTCTGGTATTTACATTTCCTCACTCACAATACACGTTTGTAAAGCCCTGATAGGCTAAAAGCAGAAGAAATTGCTACAACAATAATTACCTGCCTGCTACGATACAGAAAAGCCGATCAACGATGATGCTAGACAATCAATTCAACACAAAAGTAGTCGAAAACATAGCAGAACTAATGCAAATACATCAAGAATTCAGCACTTTAAGGAATTACCGATCGAACACACTGACTGAACTGGCCGTCAAGAAAGTACAGAAATATCTACGACTCATAACACCTAATTTTGATAACGAACTAAAAGTTTAATACGCGATAGGACTATCATGTCATCTAATCAACACAGAGATAAATAAAGACGTTGAATTAACATCCCTGGAAATAGTTTAACCACACGCAAGCTTCACACCATTCGCATAAGATACCATACATCACAAGAAGAATAAAGACATTCGCTAATACATAAGATACATAATCGAATTAAGAGGCATAAACACAATAAAAAAAAAAGGACACCACTGATCACAAAGAAATGAACCAACCCCTCGAACATGATGATTATGTGAGATTAAAGCTGAATAATACAGAGCGAGCAAACAAACTATCC